>OY856187.1:4934824-5003412 GCA_963693315.1 Diogma glabrata | reverse complement strand
GGCCCGGCCCCCCTAGACGAATTTTGGCCCCCCCTAGAACACAAAGTTCATGAAGTATATATAACAGTTAGGGAAAATGAAAATGTATTTCTTTACTAAGGAATTTGCTGTTCAAAATTATTTCAAAACGTACAATTATATTATTCATGATATTATTCATATCACTGATCTTCATTTAAATTTAATAAGGAAGTTTAATAAGCACTACCAATAATATTGCCACAAAAGTATCTATAAAATGATCGTTTATCTTATCGGTTCACCATAGTAGCGAAGTTTAAAAAAGCAAACATTTTCTTTCCAACATGTGATGTGCAAGATGTCAGAATGTCAAATGAATTCATAATTTCTGGAAAACCACACCTTCCAATTTGTTCAACGAAAAACATCACAATAAGAACAATATAGACTTCGTTTTAAAAAAATACGGTCTCATTGCTCCATAAGACCTAAAACCACACCGAAACACCAACACTACTCGTAGTTTTAAGTTTGTTTGGCAAGATTACTTTTACTTAGGCGCCAGCCAATTTTTTTTAGTGTACTTTTATAAGCAAATTACAAAATTTTATTTTTGAAAATCAGTCCCGGGGACCAAGATATAGGCCTTTGAAACAAAACATATCGTATAAAAATACACTTTTTTTTACCAAATGTTGCAATTCAAATGTTATTTTTGATATACAGTTTCAAAGAATCAACATGAATAACTTAAAAAAAATAATTATAACCTTAGGGGCTCACGTTATGACCATTTGAGGCAAGATTGGACTTGAAGTTAGGCGCAAGTGGATTTTTTTTATCGTAAATTAAGAAAATTTAGTAAAAGGGACAGTTTTGATCTGTTTATCTTATAAGCACAAAAGCAAAAATTAAAAAAACAGAAAAAAATCTTTTTCTATTTTGCGTCTAAAATAAAGTCATTTCGATACCCAAATGCGTATCGAAATGGCTTTCATTACGATACGCAAAAGTTTTGTCTTTCAAGGTTGGTCACATTGGTCATACAAACGTCAGTGAACATTAAAACGAATAATTATGTAAATAAAATTAATCAGAATATCTAAATTAGTGTTAAATATTTTAATTAATTAAAATAATTAGTAATAATAGCAAAATTTCAAATTGACTATTTTTTAATAAAATACACATTTTTTAAAATTTCAATACAAAAAATGCAAAATAGAAAAAATAGTATAAAAAACTCGTTTCATAAGACGTTTTATCGCACTTATCCTTTAGAAAACTCCCCGCTGCGCGGGTCGTTTTCTAAACAGATTGCATGCGATAAAATCGTCGATTATGAAACTAGTTTCTTAATATACTATTTCAAAACTGTAATTTTGAATGGATTTTGCTTTTTTCAAATGCCTGTATTTTGGACCCGGGGATGATATACAACTCGTTTTGGTTTTATTCGCTTCAGTGAGATTCTATATCAACTAAAAAATCTTGGCGCCTAAGTAGAAGTAATATCTCCGTTTGTTTGTATGACCATTAGCGAATTGACGACGGAATTCGAAGTCTGATGGATTTATTTTTGCAATTATCTGAATTTTGTATGGCTGAAAATGAAGATCGTTGTGCACAGTACTGCATTAAATGGTTGGGGGAGTGCATGATTACTGTAAACAAAGAATTGTTATTTTTGAACTATTTTTTATTTTTATTTTTTCAATAGTTTTAGAGACTAGGAATGTAAAGTTTAATTTAGAAACTAGGAATGTTGATTTTGTATAATTTTTGTTTGTTTGAAAGTTACTAAGTGAGGATTCATAAAAATATCATACTGATATAACAATTTATAATTTTATATGATTTTTTTCAATTTTAATTTGTCAAACATCTCAATTTTAACAAGACCATTTTTTCTTTTAGTTTTATAATTCAAAGGTTTATTATTTACACAAATATATATTTAAATATAAACATAAATAACTGCAAACAACATAGCATAAATAACTGCATTCGAATCGGTAGATGTAGTAGCAACGACGTCAAAAGTGACAATAAACCACCGGCAATTTCACCTTTCATATTATATAGGTGCCCCCAGCCAACACAATAGGTGGATTTTAGCTGAAATATATGTTGATATTATCTGTACAAAATTTTAGTGAACATGCTCATTTAACCTAAATTTATGTATAATAAAAGGTCAAATTTAACCTAAGTGTCGTACTTTTTCCATAAAAATATTGGTTAAATTTTCATGTAATTTTTATGTAATATGCTGGCTAATATGTGATTAAGTTTAACTATAATTTAACCAAATTTTAAGTTAAACAAGTGCAAATGTTATGTTATATTTTAGCTAATTATTAGTTAAATTTAACTTGTTTATTACACATGCAAACCATAAAATGTATGCTCCGAAATGAATGCCCCCGGTGGTTTAATAAAAACCCATTTTTAAAAATGAATAATCTAACTACAGCAAATTATAAAATATAAAGCAAAATGAATGAATCTAATAAAAGAATATCCTTCAGTTATAAATATAGTTTATGTTTTACTGATTTATTATAAGTCATTTAGACCTTAGTTACTGAAATAATACTGACGTTCTTAATTCCCAAGGGAATTATAAGGGGGAGTTATGGATTCATAATAGACCTAGTCTTCATTATAAATTTATTTTGTTTATTTATAAACAACATTATTTACATAAAGCCATAGTAACGAATAACAATACCCCAGTAATACAATTTGAAATGAAAAATAACTAACTTGATCAATTAAAACGAAAAATCATCCTATCAAATACTTAATAAAAATAAATGTTTTAGTTTATTAAATGTTTTAGGTAGTAAAACATAAAATTATTTATGTATCACGTGAATTATTAGATGTCAATTACCTTGTGAAACTTACTAACCCTCGGGCCAGAGGCCCTCGGGTAGTAAACGTTTCCCTCGGTAATTAACATTCTTATAATTCCCTTGATACCTAAATAACTATTAGGTGATTTATTTATTGGGTGGAATGCATAAAACCTAGTAACTAGGTTTTTTTAAGTGTTTACTAGTTTTATTATATATAAAAAACCTAGCAAACACTTAAAAAACCTAGTTACTAGGTATTATGCATTTCACCCATTATATGTTGTTCGGCGGTCTTTTAATTATTAGGTTAAATAAACTAGATTTTATGTTTCCTTCTTTATTGTTCATCAGGTTCAACAGTTCATTGTTCATCCAATGGTAAATTTTCAATGCCAGCCTTGTTCAACAATTTCAGTGGTTGTGACAACGCTGTTAATGAAATCTTGTTTTGCAAAGCCCATTGCCCCAGTTCGTTCAACAGATCTATTTTAGTTTGAGCGTTATGCTCATATTCCAGGTGTTCGCGCATTAATTCCTCAGCAATATCTGCTTCTGATAACCAAAATTCAGCATTTTCACCAACTTGGGATGTACAATCATCTGGCATATCATCGTAACACTCTACATTTTCATCACAAGTAACACTAACGGGGATGGCATTTTTGATCATAGCATTTTCTGCTGGCAAATTATTTTCAAAAATGGCATTCAGTTGTTGTGACGGTGGTCGATCCATTTCTTCATCCATGGACACATTTGATGCATCAAATCTTGCTTCGAATTCGGCCGCTTTCTTCCGCCGCATTATGTAGTATCGACCGTTTTTCAGAGGCATTTTTTACTATTCAAAACAAAGTAAGTGAGAGAAATATATAATAAAGACTGTATCCGAGCGATTTGATCAATATACTGCGCACTAATAATAAATGTCATCGGGAGGTGAAAACGAGATTTGCTATAAATCTTTATGGATACTTATAAACACATATACTTATTATATGTATTATATGAAAAATACGGCAAAAATTTAGTTAACATTCGTTCACTAAACCAAATTAAATGCAATATTACATGTAAAACTCGACCTATTTAACTTAACAACTGTCTGAGAATATTTTTTAAGGTTCAATGTTCCGTAATTATGTTGATTTTAGGCTATTTAACTTATTTCATGAAATAACTGTTGCAATGTCAGCTAAATTACCGCTAGCTAAACAACAAGTAATAAGTTAAATACATGTAGATACACTTTTGTAGCTTAAATTTTCACTTAATACATGAAATACATGTACTATCTGTATTACATGATTTTTTTTACTTAAATTTGTATACTTAATATGTTAAATTTACCTATTAACTTATTTTTTTACACCAAAAACATATTAACTATAATTTTCGACTAAAAATATATGTACACTAATTAGCTGAAACAGTCATCTATTACCTTTTTCCACATGTTTAACCAAAATTTTACTTAAATTTAACCAAATCCCAAAATGGTTCACCTAAATTTCACTAAGTGTGCTGGCTGGGCCGTGTCTCAGTGGCGTTAAATGCAACTATATAGCGGACGGATTTTCTAGGCAGAGGACTGAACTCGATCTTCTCCAAGAAATGGAAGCTCTGAGCGAGTCGTTTGCTCCTCTCAAACAACTAACTTATGACAGAGTTAAATGCGTAATCTATAGGTCGGTGGTCAAACACCATTAGATGCAAGATAAGCAGGTAAATCTTTCCTAGACGCGACCTACAGCGTTACAAAAAACTTATAACCTTGAGTAAGCAGAAAACTAGATATTGTTAAAGTCATCATTGGTTACTGCATCCTTGGAAAGCACCCATGTGTTGATTTGCAGGAGCTGTAAGGAGGAGGATCAGGATACTTTGCACACGTCCAGCATTCGCCCATTATACGGCAAACTCATTTTGGAACGCACACATTTAAAATTCTCACCGACCTGGATAATTTTAAAATCACGCAAATACTTAGCTTCATTAGAAGCTCCAAATGGTTCGAGTTGGGGAACGAGATTCTTTGGTATCACAACCGAAGTATTTTGGTCTAAGTATGTCGTCCTGATGTTGTGTTTTGGTGACAGTCGCTGCAACCTAACCTAATATAAATAATCTAGCAAAAAAATATAAATGACCGTAAATTTGAAAATTAACCTCAAATTGACACACCCGTTATGTATTAAAAGAAAGAAATAAAAACGAAAACTTTATTAATTATTTTACTCAGCAATATTATTGGGACCAGGCCCACCCTAAAACAATTTCCTAGTTACGCCAATGTATATATGTCGACCATTTAATTTAAATAAAGTAAATTTATAATTAAAGTTATTAATAATATTTAAATTTTTCCAAATTTTTTTAAATATAATTAAGGGAATTGTAAACGTAAGTATATATATTTATATATAAGTAAATACTCAAATTTTAAAATTAAAAACATTATATATTAATTCTTTCAGCTTAACCCCATTTTATTTTTTCAGATTGATATATGATAATTAATAACTGTAGTATTATTCTAAAAATATACTGAAGAAATATTTTTATATTTATATTTATTTATTTTATTACAGATAATAAAAAAAAGTTGACAAAATATTAAAATGTATTTTATTTACAAAAATTCCAATTTCTATACCAAGGTGGTTGCACGATTTAGTTTTACCAAGACAAACTAAAGACATGTCCGACCAGACAAACTAGAGACATGTCTTACCAGACAAACCCTAGACATGTTATACCAGACGAGGTGGGACATTTTGTTCGCGCGGTCTTGGGTTTGTCTTGGTCTTGTTACTATAAAGCCGGGCATTCACATACAACAGAAACCGAAACTGAAAATTTTCCGTTTCTGTTTCTGTTTCTAATTTGGTTGACGTTGGTGAATAATAAAACAGAAACGGAAACCAAATTTTGTTTGAGTTTGTGAATTTGTTATCCATTATGTATAATAAAATTGAAGAATAACAAAAACAAATAATTTTTATTCATTAAACCTATTTATTAAATTCAAAATTCAAAGCTTTTGTTACCACAATTCAAAATAATAATTAATATTATGTGACAGTTTCTGGTCATGTGACAGTTTCGGTACTGAAACAATTCAATTTTAATTGTTTCCGTTCCAGACAAAACAGACGAATTTTACGTTTCTGTTTCTGTTTCTAAATTCGGTTTCTCTTTCCGTTGCTGTCAAATTTGTATGAAATTCGGTTTCTGTTTCTGTTTCCGTTGTATGTGAATGCCCGGCTTAACGCATTAATAGTAAGTTACTTATAAATCTGGTATAACACTTTTAGTGGAAATTCACTCTATTGGAAAGCGGCTATATTCTATTTTAAGCCGCAATTAGACTATTGCAGAACTCTGCAATATTCGTGCAATATTTGGGCAATGGCAGTGTAAACGGTTCGCAATATCATTGTCGATGAGAAACAATGAACATTGCAATATTCATTGCAGTCATTGCACGTTTCATTGCATTCCCAATGTAAACTCTTTGCAACGAAATATTGACAATGATTTTGGCAATGAAAAATATTGCAAACAGGTTTACAATATTATTGCTGTCATTGCAGACAATTTTGATGCAAATTTTTAAGTTTTGTTGTTGTGTCAATTACAAAATATTTGTGGGTCGTGCAACTAAAAATTATTATATATAAAAATAATTTTAAAATAATTGTATTTTGTAGGTATATTTTAATTTTATTATAAATATATTAGGAATATAGTGTATTTGTTATTAAAACAAATTAAGTCATATTAAATAACAATTAAAATATCGCAACCCAAATTAAATATTGCACCCCATTAAAATATCGCACCCCGAATTTGCATTCTAATAGAAATAAATAAAATTTATTTTTTTGTAATTTTACTAGCAACTTTTGTTTTAATACCTATCTTGCCGAATATTCTTACAGGAAAATTATATACGAACTTACGTGATCATAAATGATATTAACGACGATAAAAATATTGAAAAAATTTTTGAGGGTAGTTTTTTCCCTTGTTTTGAGGTTTTAAAGTTTAAAATCATTTTTTCGGATTGTATGACACGCTTTTTTTTAATTTTTTTTTTTTATTTTAGTTTGAAATATGCACTTTCAAATAATTTTTATCGCATGATGAAAGTAGTATCGATGTGAGCGCTAGAGGGCGCTGAAAGTTAAAAACCACCCCAAAAACCAGTTTTCACGATATATCTTGTGCTGTAAAATGAAAATTAAAATTCAAAGAATGTATTATAAGAGAGCCATGGTCAATAAATCCAAATTCAGGGTCAAATTATTAAAATTCAAAATGGCGGCACCCTATGGCGGCTAATATTTTTGAAATTGATGATTTTTGAAAATCGAAAAACGTATTTGTAATCTACGTAAAATTTTAAATCAAAATTAGTATGTGCAAAATTTTCCTACATGGAGCTATTTCCGAGAAAAAAAGTCATAAAGTTTTAGAACTATGTGAAAACTTTGTTTTTTTATATTCAGCGCCCTCTAGCGCTCACATCGATGCTACTTCCATCACGCGATAAAAATTATTTGAAAGTGCATATTTCAAACTAAATTTAAAAAAATTAAAAAAAAACGTGTCATACAATCCGAAAAAAATATTTTAAACATTAAAACCTCAAAATAAGGGAGAAAACAACCCTCAAAAATTTTTTAATATTTTTATCGTATTCTACGGAAAAAATTCTAACGAACTAAGATATTTCTAAAAAATTTGTATACGCGTTAAACTGCCGACAAAATAAAGACGTTTGTCGTTCAAGAAAAAATTCAAATTTGTGACCGTCACCGACGGCAAAGGGGTTGGCCAAAAAATCTAAAAAAATTACGAAATCGTTTTCTAATGGAGTACTGTCAATTCCCAAAATCTGGGCAAATCAAATTTTTGGTCGTCCCACTTCACGTGGAATAACCCATATATATGTACTTGAATAAAAATTGAAATAAATAATTTTTTTTTAAACAAAAAGTGCTGTGTAATAGGGTTTAGAATATGTGTCACAACAACACACCAACACACAAATACCTTATAAGACCTAGGTCTAGACATAGGTCCCACAACAACTGGCGTTCCAAGGTGTTGATGAAGGCTTTTTTTAAACCTCTGCGGGTTTAAGCCACCTGAGACTAATGGTTCCGGCAAACTATTCCATTCGTACACTCAAAGAAATTTCTCATTTATATCAACAAAAAACGCAGTTAATCTAACAAAAAAAACGTTTAAAAGGGCGCCAACGAAAAGTTTTGTTAAATTAAAGACAATTCATTTAAATTTAAATGATAAAATCGCATAGAAATGCATAACTACAAAGTTTTTAAATTAAAAATAAAACATTTAAAATAAATAAACTGTAATTTGAATTGATTTTTTTTTCAAGCGATAGCGTTTGTTTTGACGATATTGTGTTTGAAATAAGTACCCAGTATCTTTTGATTTTAACGTTTAATAATTTATTTTAAACGACAGCAGTTACAAAAATGTTTATTATAACTACATGAAGCATTTAAAACAAATAATAAATTTGTATTTTCAACTGAAATACAGTTAATTTAAATGTAACCTACATTTAATGTAAATGATTTAGCATTTGAATTGCTAATCTTATTTGAGATTTTGAGAAATTAAACACTAATTTAACATTTTATTATTAAATATATTTATTTTATTTCAATTCAGTTTTATACAAAATAATATATCTTTAAAATTAAATTTAACATAATATAATAAAATAATGTAATAATATCTTGACTTCAAATGATATTATTAATTTTTTTTCACATAAATAACACAAAGTTATGGACATTTTATTGACTATTGTTGATTTACTGTATATTGTTTAAAATAATTAAGAAGGCCAAGTACTTTAAAAATACTTTTATCATACACTGATACCAAAAAAATATTTTTGAATAAAAAGCCATGGCCCATAGCAAAAATTAGGGTATTCTACGTAGAAAACGTAAAATGTTTTGAAACACAGGTCAACAGATCACAGATCACAGATCACAGATCACAGATATGTGTTCATTTTAAAATATTTGTTGTCAAAAAAAATTTAAAATTTGTTAATTTTACTGTATGTTTCACCGACAACCAAAATTATTGGTTGAAACTGTTGTTTTTCAGCTGCTAGTTGCTTTTGTAATTCCTGTATTTTACTGCCTAAATCTAGGGTGAAGGAAAAGAAGAAAATAGAAGCACAAAACACTTCAAATTGTCCCTTTTTGCGTAATTTTTTTTAGTAATTTCCTTCTCGGTTATTGTTTTAATCCTTGGGGTAATAATTGCATTAAGCAAAAGGGATATTACGCAATTTTTGGAATCTTAAAAGTAAAATGAGAACTAATATTGTTACCCTGATTTATGTACTGTATTATCTTACCGTCATTTAGATCGATGTCTAAAGTTTTTAGGAGTTCAGCACACCATTTGCCTTTTATTATGTTCTCCTTTTTAATGTATTGTAACATCTTTTAAGTTAATGTGTCCCATTGATCCAGAAGACACATTCCTTTGTCTGGATACAATATAGTCAAATCTAGGTTGATCTGAAACATAATATTATTATAATTAAGTAAGTAAACAACAATCGTTAATAAACAACATCGTAAAAATACTTACAAGTATTTGTCCCAAATTTGCATGTCGATATAACGACCAATCTAACACTACATTAATACTATTATCTAGAATGCATTTTCTTCTAAAAGCAAATGATGTTACCCATTTGGATTTTACTTCATCAATTGGCTGGTCATGATGTTTCATCCAATTTCTAATTGAAATCATTATAGTCTCATCATACTCAATTGGTTCCTCTTCTATTATTCTCAAGCGTTTATCAGCCGACTTATGCATCTTCTCATTGGAAAATGATACTTTTTTTTAAGGCGTTCTGCTTATTATAGTATTTGTGATGTATAAAGCCCGGTGCTCTTTTACCACCATGTCCTTTTGAATAATAAACACCCTAAAAAAACAGTGTAATAAATATACGTAAATATAAATTATAAGCAAATTCCTACTGAATTTTCACCATCAAAATAGCTACATAAGAAAGATTTAATTAAATTTGAGATTGATATTAAAATCTTACAGTTAATATTAAACATGAACTTACATTATCTCTTCGTCATATCCGCAAATTTTCCCTAAATCTCGCTTTAATCCCAATAAGTTTAGACGATGGGAATAGACTTTCAATATCATTGTTATTTAAAAAGTTTAATTCTTCCCTATACCTGCATCTTTTAAAAAATGTTGATTAGTTAGTGGCAACAACTACTTTGCTCTTAGGCTTTGTAAAGAATATTTTGAGGGTATTCAAATGGTACCTATACTTCAAGACTTACCTTTTAAATATGTTTGAGAACCATCCATACCCCACTGTATTAAAAGATTAGATAGTTCACTATCTACTCCATTGTCTAAAATATTTTCTTCCAGTGGAATTATTTCAATCATGGCTGGAGATGGTTTTCGTTTATAGTAAAGTTTGAATCACTGCTCATTTTAAATTAAAAATTTATAATTTAATCCACATAAACTATTATTTTTAGTTTAATAATATATTCTCACTTTTAATAATAAAAAAAATATAAATTTTTGCACAAAATAATTTTATATTTATCTCAAAAAATAAACTGTTACGTTCACGATCGCGTCTGTTAATATAATAACTGATGTGCTTATGGTTTTAGCAATAGATCAATTAAACACGGTTCGACAAAATTTGACGACAGAAAACAAAATAACCACTTTTGTTTTCAAATTGAATACATATTTTTAAATAACAAATACAAAGTTTTTGTTTTAAGCGTTTTGTTTTTGTTAAAACGAAACACTTTTAAAACAAACGCATCATGTAAAAATGCACATTTTTATCTAAATGAGTTGGTTTTTGATTTAAATGCGATATTGTTAATATAAAAGATTAATTTTTTAAACCGAAAATTCACAGTTTATTTGTAAGATTAGAAAAAAATAAAGTATTTGAAATAAAAATATTTTAGTTAGTTTTAGAAAATTACATTTTTATATGAAAAAATGTTTTTACATTAAAAACAAATGTTGGTTTGTTGATATCAAAATAAGCATTTTTTTTTCAGTGTATGCAGTTCGGACAAAGAAGTCTTTTTGCGATCTGCCAGAATGACAGCGCGGGATCTCGACCGTTTCACTGGTTGCGGATATTTACCTGCAAGTACTCGTCTTTCAATTTTTAATAGATCGCATCGCATATTTCCCCAATTATATGCTGAATGGACGCTTTGGACATTTAAAAAAGGTACATGAGAGTACTGTATGAATCACCGGTGGCCAGAAAACGGAAGGTCACTGCCAATCTTTCGGCAGCAGTAATTGCCTTTCGGAGATGCGTGTCTTTTTTTTCGATGAGTGGGCGAACCAAGTAGAGTAAATTATCAAAGTCTTCTGCATTCTTTCGCAAAAAGTGGTTGAATAACTCAGAGTCATTTTCCCGCAACATTGTATCCAATTTCCAGAAAAAACTAGACCCTCTATCCGCATACAATTCTCGAACCCATTTTGTTCTGTATTTTTGTTGGTTTTGGTTCCTCTTCGTCCAAAAAATTCATAACCACACGTAATAACAGCACAAGCTAAACCAGCGGTTCTTAAACTTTTTTGTATTGCGACCCCAAATTTTAAATGCCATATTTTGGCGACCCACCTATCTTTTTTTTGACAAATAAACGTTTTTAAAAAAAAAAAAAACGTTTAATTAAACAACAAAAACTATTTTATTTTCAGCTAATATAAAAATAAAAATTTATAACATTACTTCGGTCTGAAAGACCTAAGTATTACATTCATGAGCCAAAAGTGAAATTCTTACCCCCACTTTTTTTGGCATTTCTCGACGTTTACGAACCTACTGATTCTAAAAAGGCAAAAAAAAAATGTATGTCTGTCTGCCGGCCGTCCGTCATTACCTACGCTGCAGGGAAAACCGCTGGAGGGATTTCAAAAATTTCTAAAAATAGGTATACTCAAGGGACAGGTCCGATAGGACGCTGTGTTCAAAAACTGTACCGGAAGTGTGTCAAAAAAATCATTAAGTGTGTTAAAAACAACAAATTTTCATATTTTTGGCGTTTTTTTAAGCCATTTTAAGTCCATTTTAAGTGATTACGAGTAGGAACATTGAATTTGGAGAAACCTTGGTAGTAGGGATTGGTATGTGAGTTCAAAAACTAGATTATTGCATTATAAGTTTGTCAAAAAAATGTTGTCAAGTGTGTCAAAAGAAAGATTTTTATTAATTTTTTTACCCATTTTTTTGGGAAAAAATAAAATTAATTATATGTTTAAATGAAATTTTATTATTATTATTGAGAATTATGGCATTATAAGTTTGTCAAAAAAATGTTGTCAAATGTGTCAAAAGAAAGATTTTTATTGACTTTTTTTCCCAATTTTTCGGAATAAAATAAAATTAATAATTTGTATGACATGAAATTTTATTATTATTATTGAGAATTATAGCATTATTAGTTTGTCAAAAAAATAGTGTCAAGCGTGTCAAAAAATGATTTCATTTATTTTTTTAGCCAATTTTTTGGGAAAAAATGTAGCTGTTTTTATGATGTAAATGTAATTGAAAATGAAATTGGACAAATTTTTTAATTTGTTATAGTTTTTAAAATATTTTTGGTATTATGAAAAAAGTTTGTATATTTGATTTTGTAATAGTTTTTGCAATATTTTTAGAATTTTGGAAAAAGTTTTAATTTTTGATTTCATTAAAATTTTTGGAGTTTTGAAAAAAGTTTCAATTTTTGATTTTGTAATGATTTTTGCAATATTTTTAGAATTTTGGAAAAGTTTGGATTTTTAAGAATTTTTGGAATATTATTGGAATTTAGAAAAAGTTTAAATCTTTGATTTTATTCTAGTTTTTAGAATATTTTTGGAATTTTGAAAAAAGTTTGATTTTATTTAATTTTTACAATATTTTTGGAATTTTGAAAGAAATATGAATTTGTGATTTTATAATATTTTCTCGAAACGCTAAATGGAGAGGTTTTTGAGTAGTTTGCTGAGTGTATTATCTTTTCACTAAATTATGTTAATTTATGATCTATTATAATTTTCCGGCAACGTATTGATGTTTCGTGTTAGTTTTGTAATAAATTTCTAAACAGAGATAAAAAATACTTGTACTTTAACAAAGAGTTATGTTTGATATACATCGCTGCCCAAAACTAAAAACCATGTCTCCATAAAAGTTTTTTGCCGAAAAATATATCAAAATCCTTAACCCAGACCGAAGTCTTGATATCTCAGAGCTGTGATATTATAGCCCCTCCATATTTTTCTAGTTAAAACAATATGAAAATTAATAAAAAATAAAAATTAATAACCTTTTCTAGTTATATGATTAAGTATTAAAATAAATAAAACATTAAAATATTTTTTTCGGCAAACGGCTGTAAAGTTTAACTTTACTGCCGCTAGGGAGTTAGCTAAAGTCTTACTTTTTAGCCTGACAGCAAAAGTAACGTCTAGCGACAACAAAAGTAACGCCATTTTTATTTTATATTACGGAGGCTGTAAAGTAGCATTTGTTATCTGTTAGTTTGTTATCTTTTCAAACATATTGTATAACCATGACAACAAAAAATAAGTTGATTCTCATATTATGAAATTTTGAAAAGGCTGCTTTGATAAAAAAATTTTATTCATACAAATTTAAATGTTTTTTTCTGTTTTTTGGAAGTAATTATGACGGTACAAATTCATATTTATAAAAAGTTTGATGCATTAATTTCATATTTATAAAAAATTTAAACATTTGCCGAAAAAATAGTGTATTTAATTCGGAGCTAAAGTGACGTTTTGTGTTTCGTCTATAATTGTCGGCCTCCCTGCGGTCGCCGTCAAACTATAGACTCAACACAAAAAGTATCACTTTAGTTCCTAATTAAATAATGTACTATTAATGTGATGGGTGTGCTTGCTTTTTAGAGCAAAGTAACTTTAATTGTGGCTCGATTTCCGAAAGCGCTGGTCTCAATACATTTTTAATATTGCTTAATTGAGAGCGATATTTTGATTTAATATATATACAATAAGGATGAAAATGCATTTTCGCACAAATATGTGGTGGAAATCAAAATAATTTGAACTGTTTCTCCCTTTTAATTGACAACCAAAAAAATTTCCTGGTATTTGATTCTTAAATAGTGCTTTCAAAGTACTATGACAGGATGGTTCAGCAAATTCTTCTTGAGCTTTTATATCCATATGTTGTATATCTTTAAGTTTTATGTTAAAAGGCTGAATTATCCAACGGTGTTGTGAAATATTGAATTATTGAATTATGAATATTGAATTATTGAACGATCCGACTACAAAATTGTATTGTGGAATATCACCAAAAGATAAGTTAAAACATTACAAAATATAAAAAGTCATCCAATTCTAAAACCTTGAAAAATTAAATCAAAAACCTTGCAAAGTTTGTTAATTTAAGACATATATAGGGAAAATTTATTTTTTTAATATTTATATTTTATATATTTTTTTAAATTGGGAATTTCTCGCGACCCCATGAAAAAATCTAACGACCCCAGTTGGGGTCGCGACCCCGAGTTTAAGAAACGCTGAGCTAAACAACACCCAATTGTAATTTCCATCATATTCATCCAATAATTAAAATTGTGAAAATGGCAAAAGAACAATTTATTGTTTTTGTAAACGCGTACACACTAAATAATGACAGCACGACAACTGAACAAACATATTTTTAATTTTTCTAGTTGAAAAAAACAATACAGTTTACAGATATTCACCTATATGAAAACAATGACAATTGCAATGAGTTTTTGACAAAAATATTGAAATAGTGTAAACAGTAAAAATTCATTGCAGAAAAGTTTAGCAATGAAGTCATTGCAAACCATTGCAATGAATTCGCAATGACATTGCCGCAATAATATTGTACTAAAATGCGTATAGTGTAAACCATTGCATGTTTCATTGCTCATTGCAATCATTGTTCATTGCACAATTCTGCAATAGTGTAAGGGCGGCTTTAGTCTAGGTACCACATAGATTGTTGATTGACAAAATGAGATACACAAATTCTCTCCATAAAATAGCCTATATTATTTATCAATGCTAGAGCCTAAAACGTGACCAACTTTTTTCAGATTCTTGTTAACTTAGGATATTAGCGAGGAATTCACTGCGGTGGAACAGTATTCGAAATATTGTTATTATCTTCAGTTTTATTTTCTTAAAAACACCATAAGCTTTACAGTGTATTTACAATGAAAAAACAAGTTTGTATGAAAATAATTTTACTATTCAAAAAAGTAACTCAAATCTCATGAGTAAAAGTTTTTTCATTGTGCGTGCACCGTTAGTGATTGTTATTTTTCTTTAACTTTATTAAGAAATTTTTGAAGAAAAAATAAATTAAAGATCAACTGAAGAATAAGAAAAATAAATGTTGATGATGATGAGAAGGTTTAGTTAGACATAAAATATAAAAAAATTGTGTTAGACTTTCTGTCTCGCGCTGATTTTTCTTAAATTCAATTACTTCGGTCTGAAAGACCTTTTGAATTTATGTTTTAAGCTTTTCTCAAACTTTTATAAAACTTAAAAATGGTTTAGTTATAATATTGCTTGATGATCATTGAATCATGATGACAATATTGCTGATGATTCTTGAAACAGGAACGATATAAAATACGATTTTACATTTATAAGAAACTAAAAAATAACGTAAGAAATTGAGTTCGTGTTTAGCATCAAAGATGAGTTGAAGACAAAAAATCGTATATTACATTAAAATAAATAAAACAAATATTTTTGTTATTGAATTTAAAAAGTTTATCTCTTATTTATTTCTTTGAAAATGATGAGATGAAATCGATTATTTTATATTGTTTTTAGTTTTTTGTTTTATTTTTATTTATAATCTATACTTTTTTTCGCAAATATTTTTAAAACAATTCTAAGCTTTTTGATGAGCGACGGAATGGTTTGTTTTGTAAAGTGGCTTCAATGAGATTTCTATCAAAATCACAACTAGATTTTGCAGTCCTATATAAATGAATTTGATTAGGAATTCTTTTAAAATTTTGACTATAGATGCAGGATGGAAACAAGACCGTAGGTAATACATACATCCCCTGACAATTATATTTCAATATATAGAATAGAACGATGCAGGTAAATATGAAAATGTGCGTGGTGATAAATAATTAATTAGGAGAAAGTAAAATGATCTCATTAAATAAAAAAAAAATAATGACTTACCGATAAAGATAGCATTCTGAGCTTTAACCTATTGTGTGTGATCTGTGGTCTTACCTATTGTGTGTGATCTGTGGATATGTATATACGGGTGATCACTGATGAGCCCATACTGATTATTCCAAACTGAGCTAACGATTAATAGGAAACCGAAGTGTCGATGGTAATTATAGATTTAAGAAAAATCAAGGTAACCATGACTGGAAATCGTACCAGGTTATCTACTATAGGTCTACCACGTCCACACAACAAATAAAAAATCACATGGAAAATGATCCAGCTACATCTACAGCCAACAATATATTTAAATTTTTTTTTGGAATAGCACAGCATATAATTTTTTTTTGTAAAAACTACAATATGTTTTTCAAAATTTGTTCTCACAATCAATTTGTTTTCTAAATAATTTTTTTTAATTCACAATATTAATATTGTTACGGTTAAAACAAAATTAAACCAAAACACAACAACAAATTTATGAAACGAATAGTGTTGTTGTTGTTGTATTCTTAGAATTAGGGTCAACATAGATTATAGAATAATAGTTATTCATGTATCAAGGGAATTATAAGGATGTTAATTACCTAGGGAAACGATTACTACCCGAGGGCCTCTGGCCGAAGGGTTAGTAAGTTTCACAAGGTAATTGACATCTAATAATTCACGTGATACATAGATAATTTTATTTTTACTACCTAAAACATTTATTAAACTAAAACATTTATTTATTTATTTATTAAACTAAAACATTTAAACTAAAACAATAAAAACATTTATTTTTTTCAAGTATTTTGATAGCATGAGTTTGCGTTTTAATTGATCAAGTTAGTTATTTTTCACTTCAAATTGTATTGCTAGGGTATTGTTATTCGTTACTATGGCTTTATGTAAATAATGTTGTTTATAAATAAACAAAACAAAAATTTATAATAAAAATTAGGTCTATTATGAATCCATAACTCCCTCTTATAATTCCCTTGGGAATTATGAATGTCATTATTATTTCGGTAACTAAGGTCTAAACGACTTACAATAAATCAGTAAAAAATAAATGATTTTTTAACTATAGTAGAATTATTTTGCCAGCGAATTTTTGACAGATAGGACGCAGCATGAGATAAAAGATGAGACAAAAAGTAAAACAGAGATGTATTATTTATTTTGGGATAAATTTGTTTGCAAAACAATTATATTAGTTAAATTTCTACTTCCATACAACAGACTTTCAACAGCGCTTGCTCACACTTCCAGCTCGAATTATGTCACATGTAATTACATAATAAGAGCCTTTCAACCATATAAATATCCACGTATAAATACACAACGTGTAAAACTACATACATAGATAAATGATTGGAATAATTTCATATCGCTACTATCGCTAAAAAATGATAGAAAAATGAGGAGGTTTTCTATGAAAAATATAGAAAAGTAGCAGATACTCATAACTATATTTATTAAAGGGATGGGAATGATAAGGGGTAAAAACATTATTTAGAACTAGGTGAAGTGGGGTGTCATTTGAAAGAGCACTTGATTTTAGAAACATTGCTATTTTTTTTAGAATTTTGTAATGCATAGTTATTGAATTATTGTCAAAAAAGTGACACAAAAAGTTGGTCCCCCCCTTGCATTTCGAGCTTAGTTAACAGAAAAATTTGAAAAAATTCACAGAGATAGGAAGTTTGATAAACTCTGAACGAAAATTATAGCGAAGTCTCAAATAATTATATTTTTGTGCTTTTAAGGGATTGGGGTGGGGATGGGTGAAAAAAAACTTTTTGACCCAAGCGAGTGGGGTGTCATTTGAAAGAGCACCGAATTTAAGAACCATTGCAATTTTTTTAGAGTTTTGCGGTGTACAGTTTTTGAGTTATTCTAAAAAATGTGCAAATTTCAGACCGTTCCCCCACCCCTATGTTTCGACACTGATAGACAGAAAAAATTGAAAAAATTTACAGAGACATGAAGTTTGCTATATTTTGCACGAAAATTATAGCGAACTTACAAATATTAATATTTCTGTGTGTTTAAGGGATGGGTGCAAGGGATTTACATTCACGGAACCCTTGGCGAGCGAATGTTATTCGCACTTGTCCCTTTTTTTTATTGTTGTATGAAAATTTTGAAATTGTTATGAAAGAAATTCGATTTTTAGACAAATGGGTGAAGTTTTATAATTTATTGTAACTTTGAAAAACTTAAATCGACTATTAGACCAGGGTACAAGCCTTTAAAAATAATAAAAAGTAAAAAAAAATAATAGTAGGATGAAACCCATTAGAAAAGGAGGAGAATATTATAAAAATGAAAGGAAAAATAATTTACGGGCGATCTGAGGTCGGGAAGGGGAAGGGGTGAGTTTTTAAGGGTAAAAAACGGTTTATCTCGATTTCCGGCAAAACTAAAAGTCCTATGGAAAAAATTTATATGGCAAAGTTGTAGGTAATAAAAAGATCTAAAACTTTTGTATCGACACTTTTTTCACATAACCTCAAAATTTATGTGAAAAATTCAAAAAACCAAGTTTTTGGTTTTTTATTTTTATCTTTTACAAAAAAATTTTTTTTTCCACGAAATTTGGTGAAAACTTACCTTTTTATGTCCCAAATACGCTGTAATTTATTTGATTGGAAATTTTTATTTGTTCACCTTATTTTGAATTAATATAGAAAAAGCACCCTAATTTTCAATCGAAAATTCACCCGTCAAAATATCAGCTTTTTTCAAAAAGTTGGTATGCTTTCTGTTCGTTGAAATCTCTACTTTCCGATGGTGAAAAAAAAAATATATTACTATAGTAAATCTTCTCAGAAAATGCAAAAAATTAATTGAATTTTCGATTCAAAAAACCATAGTTTTTGGTTTTTCATTTTTATCTATTACAAAACAATTTTTTTTTTCACAAAATTTGGTGAAAACTTACCTTTTTATGTCCCAAATACGCTGTAATTTATTTGATTTGAAATATTTATTTTTTTACCTTATTTTGAATTAATATCGAAAAAGCACCCTAATTTTCAATCGAAAATTCAATTCATTTTTTGCATTTTCTGAGAAGATTTACTATAGTAATATATTTTTTTTTTCATTATCGAAAAGTAGAGATTTCAACGAACAGAAAGCATACCAACTTTTTGAAAAAAGCTGATATTTTGACGGGTGAATTTTCGATTGAAAATTAGGGTGCTTTTTCGATATTTATTCAAAATAAGGTGAACAAATAAAAATTTCCAATCAAATAAATTACAGCGTATTTGGGACATAAAAAGGTAAGTTTTCACCAAATTTCGTGAAAAAAAAAATTTTTTTGTAAAAGATAAAAATAAAAAACCAAAAACTTGGTTTTTTGAATTTTTCACATAAATTTTGAAGTTATGTGAAAAAAGTGTCGATACAAAAGTTTTAGATCTTTTTATTACCTACAACTTTGCCATATAAATTTTTTCCATAGGACTTTTAGTTTTGCCGGAAATCGAGATAAACCGTTTTTTACCCTTAAAAACTCACCCCTTCCCCTTCCCGACCTCAGATCGCCCGTAAATTAGTTTTTCTTTCATTTTTATAATATTCTCCTCCTTTTCTAATGGGTTTCATCCTACTATTATTTTTTTTGTTTTCAAAAATTATCGACCCTGGTCTATATGATCATATTTTACAATATATTTTCTAAGTTCTACAAAAAATCGTAAATAAACATTCTAAAATTTTTTTATGTTTGCAAACAATTTTCATGTTCAAAACTATTTGAAATTCATAAAAATAATGTGCAGATGATCTGTTAACATTATCTTTGCATTATATTTATTTAATTAGTCCATTCTCTAATTACTTTTTGATGTTCTTTTCTTAGCTTGTTGATAACGCGGGGCACAACATACAAAGTGATCCTATACTCTTATCGGAGGTAGGTTGTTTAATATAAAAAAGGAAGAAAATTTTACAACTGTTTCACAACTCTAAAAAAATTTTGTAAGATCACTAAAAATATTGTAAATTGAAAAAAAAGTTATTTGAAAAAATTTATTTGACAATTCAACTCTCTAAAAAAAGTTTCAATAAGGTCCAATCAAAACGCTTCATTTACTATTTTTTAGCAAATCAAAACGATTTGTTTCGATTATTTTTTTCTGGTAGGAAGGAACAGCGAATATTTTCGAATATTTTCCGCCTACTTAATATATTAATTTAAAACTAAAATGCACATACAAAATTATGTGAAAATGCAATTTGCAAATAGTAAAAATGTCCGTTTTCATTCATAAATGATTGCATGTTTATGTTTATTTTTCAAAAATAAATTACAAATTTATAACATTTATGCGCCTACTAAGATGAAATAATATTTAATTTTGTTTGACAACAAAGGAATATGTTGTATGAAATAATGTTACTATTTCTGTTCGTTAAATTGTCTGCTAAATACAACTCGTCATCAAATTATTAGTCGATTATTTTTCAACATTACCACTCATGCCATTTGAGGTCAAAAATTTCCCTCGTGCGCTACGCGCACTCGGGACCTCAAATGACATTCGTAATAATGATTATGAAAAATAATCGACTATTATTTGACGACTCGTTATATTATATATGAATATTTTTTGCCTCAGTTTTATTTTAATTTAAACCAATGGCATCCTCTAAAATGTAATGACATCATTCAATTTCACCAATAACATTTGAATTATACAAATAACAAATATCTATGCGTCTGGCCTACTGGGATATTAAAAATTATAAGTCTAATTTTGAAATAATTAACTGATATCACAGTATGCCAACGTATAATTCATAAAAAATATATAAAGAAATGAAAAATGGTAAAAAATTTTCTAAACGAATTCTCCTCGTTCGTTGATAAATTCTCATAATTTTTTGGAAAATTCCTCATGCAAGTGGTATTGATAAATATACTTGCTTTCGAAATTTATGGCAAAAAATTATTTCGAATTATCACCGCCCTTGGGAAATTACAACTGATAATTTAATTTATTTTAAGGGAAAAGTTTTATATTGTAAGTTTGTTTCGCCGGGAGTATATTTATTAATTTTTTCTTTTGTATTTCCTCAATTAAAACCCCGTTTTCAATTTATATTAATACTTGTTATTTAATTGATCAATATATTTCAGGCTAGGCCCATCTTCAGGATCATTATAAAAATAACAGTTATATCAAAATTGAAATAAAATAATCAAATGACATTTATATAAAACAAAGTTTGATATATAAACTATGTGTAAGATAACTATGTTAAAATTAACTTAAAAAATGGTTGTCAAGTGGAATTTTTTGAAAATTAACGTTACTTTAAAATTTTAAGAAAATCGAATTAAATTATAATAGTTATTCGAAAAATCTTTTTTGTCACTTTTAAAGTTGCAAGTTTTTTCTTCATTGTTTATAATTTGGCATACCCTATGTATTTGTAATTTAGTTTTATTTTTTTCTTTAACCAAAATTTGAACATCATCGAATTTAAATTGATGTTTATTTTCAATACAATGTTTAACAAGTGCAGAACAATTATTGTTAACAATAGTCTTTTTAGAATCATAATGATGTCCTTACGAACACCTAATTTCTGTATTGTTTCCCCAATATAAGTTGTTTCACAATTATCACAATCAACTTTATAAACAACACCACTCTGTTGTTCTTTAGAAAGTTTTGCTTTTGAGTTGGTAAAATTATATCTATTTTTATTTTTAGGTTTCATAGCCATTTTAGTATTAGGAACGTATTGTAAGCAAGACCGAGAAAGTATTTCACTTAGACCAGGAACATAAGTTAAAGATGCATATTTATTTGAATTTTGAGTATTTGGTACCATATTATCATCTGTTTGATCAAGTGATAAGTAATTATAACTGTTACCTCTAATTGGTTTAAATTAGTATTTCTAACTTGACTAATCATTTTATCAATTAAACTAATAGGATAGTTATTAATACGAAGTATTTTATATATTCTTTTTAAATTATCATTCCAAAAACTTTTATGACTATGTCGAAATATTTTTCGAATAAAAGATTTAGCAACATTTAACTTCATATTATGTGGATGTGTAGAATAATAGTTCAATAATCGATTAGAGGAAATCTCTTTACGGTACCAATTATTAATAACCTTTCCATTATTTAAATGATGAATACTTAAATCCAAATAATTTAATATATTATTTTGTTCAACTTCATACATATGTGAATCTGATTTTAGGATCATATGAATGAAGTGCATCAAGAACCATTTGTATTTTATTTTCTGGAATAGATGTAATATGGTCATCAACGTATGAATACCAAAAAAGCAGAGTGAAATCAATTTTAAGTAATGCTTGATTAACAACATTATCAAGGACACATTGCACCAAAATTGGTGCCAAACTAGAACCCATAAATAGACCATTCTTCATTTTCATAGATTAAACATTTTTATAATTAGCCTTTTTTTAGTGTCTCGTCACAGCCTAACTTTATTATAGTTGTGACTTGTGCCCGATGAAAACCATAAAACATTCATACGAATATATTATAATAATTATTTTAATCTTTAGCTTTAGCAGGAAATAAGTTAGGGAAAACATTCAAAACAACTCGAGCAATAAGCTAAAATTGTCGAATAGAAACGAATATCTCCAAACCAATGCCAATCGGATGCCATATCGATCAATTTCATTATCTAAGATAGAGTACAACACATTTTTCTACTGAAAAATTAACAGATACATTTTCTATTCAATTCAACAATCAGTTTTATTCCCTTGTTATTAATAATAAGAATAAATATGTAAGAACATATTCTTATATTTTTTTTCTTTTGTTCATTTGGAATCAAACTGTCTACCTATTTGTTATTTCAAATCAAATTCTTATCATAATCATTGCAAATTTATCATTCAATACACGACGAATATTTTTACCAGAAGAGCAGAAAACAATAACAAAAATAATAAAACAATCTCAATAGCGGGTTATCGCTGCTGCAGCTTAAATACGAGAATAAAATGTTATAGAAAATATCAAATGCAAGATGAAGAAACAAAAAAAAAATTCAATCCAGACATGGTCAAAGTATTTATCTAGTTAATCCAGCTATAATTATTTATTTTTCTAACGATTTTCACATCAAATCAATTTATTTATTTTTTTTATTTATTATTTATTTTGTTTTAAATTGTTTAACATTTTCTTTTGTACTAACTAGAAAAAGAAAATGAAGAAAATGTTAGAATTTATAATTATAATTTAAGATTACCACGAATTGACGCCAAGTTGTCTTCTGTTTTGAGAAAAATTAAGAAAAAAAAAGAAAACGGGAAACAGGCTGAGTATTTTTATATTTTGAACAAATGCATTATGTAATTGTGACGGTATCAGTTCCTGATATATTTAATTGTTCCAACGATTAGGGTTTTGATTTGTTCGCTGGTGATTATCGTAGGAATCAGAACAAAATATATGTTTAACTTAAGTGGGTTTAATTAATTCCTTTAGTTTTATCTAATTACAAGGGGTGGTTAGTACTAGCTAAATGTTGGATTGTTTGTTTGTTTATTTATTCAACAGGTCATTTCTGAATTTGGTGCTTGCCAGTAATTGCACACCGAAATTTATTTCAGAATAAGTGTTGGGTGTGAGGAGAGGTCACTCACTTGCCGCAGAAACTATAACCGTTAACAAAAGAAAAAATCAAGTAAAAAATACAAATAAGAAAAAACGAAATCGAGCACCTTCTCAAAAATTTTTTGTTAATTTAATAAAGTTATTTTAAAATGGAAAGAAATTATTTGGAAAAACCACAGATTTGAGTACAAAAAAGAAAAGAAATTGTGGTTTTTTTCCCGAAAAATTTGATACTGTTTTAGGGGTGTCCACTTCAAAAATACATTGATGTTTTTATTCGATGTAAAACATTGCAACCCTGCATCAATGTTTTTCGATACATCGCTTAAAAACATCGATGTTTTTTCAACACCGAATATTTTCCACAATAATTTGATAATATGCCCTTTTCAAGTTGAATGCAAAAAGTTCGTTGTCTTTCGTTTGGAACGGTAGTCAGTACTGGTGAACACAGACACAGAGTAACATAGATATATCAGAAATATGGATGTAGTGACTTGTGATGTGCCTAATTCATGAGTTTTGGTTTAGTAGATTTGTATGAGTGAGATGAGATATCGTCTGCTACAAAGCATTTACGTGTAACTACATTTTAGAACATTCAAAAGGAAGCTCACAAAACGATTTATAACGATTCTAAGCCGGCTTGAAAATAAAAAATTTTTTATTAATAAGTCAAAAAAAACTATTTATTTTTATTTATTGATAGTAATTTTTTTTAAAGCTTGCTTAGAATCGCAATAAATCATTTTATGAGCTTCGTTTCCATTTTTCTAAAATGTAGTTACACGTTAATGCTTTGTAGCCGACGATATAGCTTTTTAAATGAAACGAAAAAATACAAATACAGAAATATTAAATCAAAATTATAGTTCATTACAAAGAAGAATAAAAAGAATTTCAAAGTTAAAATTAATTATCAAAATAACAAACAAACGAAAAAATACAGGTAGAATATTTGAAATGTTGGTATCATGTTGAGGTAATGCAATGCTCCATTAAAACCAATGTTCTTTAAGCAGGCTTTGCAGAAACAAAAGATTACTTATAACTTAATCGTTTTCCTTTTATTTTATTTCTTTGCTGTTTGACTATTTGGGCACCCTTTGAAAACAATCTATAGCTTGTAAAAGTATTCTTGCTATAATGTACTTGCTGCGTGTCCTAATAGCTAGTCATTCTCGCTATGTTTCATTCGAATTGAAGTAATTTTATGTTCTTGGGTATTCTTATGAAATAATACAAACACCGAAATAATTTTTTAATTTCAATTTCTTTAGATTTTATTTAACATTAAATCTTCAATAAATAATTAGTACATAATCACAAACAACTTAAGAATAAAATGTTATGATTGTGAAACAAGAACTAGGATTCAAATTATAATTTTAAACATAAAAATTATTAACCAAACTTGAATTGCGTGTAAAGACTATATAAGAAATCTTATTATTAGAAAAAACAAAATTTTACATGAATTATGAAATGGATACTAGATGAATAATAATTTTTATGAAAACTAGATAGAAAAAATTGTACTTAAAATTTTATTAATCTATTGCTAAAAGATTGAAACGAATTTAAAGAAGAATTTAAATTAAACGCAAACGATTAAATAAAAAGTCACCACAAATCGTTCAGATAGAACAGAAGTTCCAATTCAATAGTTAAATATTTTAAAGCAACCATATACACTTTGGGAAACTGAATTCTTAGATCTTGCCAGATTTCCAAAGGAGTTTCTTTGAGACTTTCTCCTACTGGAATATGTACACAAGTAAAAAGGCAATTCACCAGAAATTGTATCCTCAGATTGTGTTTAATTCAAACTCTGTTTATTATTTTAAGAGGAGGTAAACCACGACTACAATTTAACACATCTAGTGAATGGCCTTAAAAACATCAACTGCTATGGTAATTTCCTCGCAAATTTTGTTGGTGTAGCGAGTGAAAATGATAAATATGTATTCGAATTTTGTTAGCTCGGTAACGCTCATACTAGGAAAATAATCGTCAACAAACAATCAAGATTAAATCAGTTCAGATTTAAAATTAAAAAAAAGAAAACAGATTGAACATATTTTTTTTAAATAATTCTGATCCGTGTCAGTTCCTGGTGTATTTGATTGTGCTAATAATTGATTTTCATGGGCTTCATGGTGACGTTGTTGGAATCAGAAAATATATACCACGCGCGATTCCATAAAAAATTAATTATATTTTTTTAATGCCGAGTTCATATGTTTTAATTATCATTTATTATTTATAAATATAGTTATATATATAGTTATATACAGGTTTAATTGTAGTTTTTATATTACAATAAAAAGTGGAAGATTAAACCTTTCTTTTGTGTATTAACTTTAATTTTCAAACAAATCACATACACAATTTTACATATTTCCGGTCATTTGTGAATATACGGAAATAAGAAACTAACAAAAATGAACGAACATCTAACAAAAATTATGCACGTGCAATTAACCGTTAAATAAATTTAATTAATTTTATATTCATTCTTATTTAATTTTTTTTATATTTATACTAAAATTGATTTATCTATTATTTTTGTATTTAAAATTTGTGGCACGCGTTCTTTTCTTTTCTTTCTATTTATTATACTGGTATATTTATACTTACTTCCACTTCCGGATTAATTTGATTGTTTTTTAATTTTACTCATTTTATGTTTTTTGATTTTTTTTAATGCAACATAGAGAAATTTATGATTTCTTTTGTTTTAAATAAGAATATATTTTAATATATAACATTTATAATCGGTTTGTGTTTCTTTTGAAAAATTACCGGTTGAGATTGATATGTTATCTTTATAACAGATATCTGAGTTATGACACAACCATGTTTTTTTATAAAGTAAATTGTAAGCAAGGATGATAAAAGAAAGCAATTACCACAACTAAATACAAAAATATGGAGGGGCTGAAATCTCACAGCACTGAGATATCAAAACTTCGGTCTGGGTTAAGGATTTTGATATAGTTTTCGGCAAAAAACTTTTATGAGGACATGGTTTTTAGTTTTGGGCAGCGATGTATATCAAACATAACTCTTTGTTAAAGTACAAGTATTTTTTATCTCTGTTTAAAAATTTATTACAAAACTAACACGAAACATCAATACGTTGCCGGAAAACTATAATCAAAATTCCAAAAATATTCCAAAAATTAGAATAAAATCATATATTTAAATTTTTTCTAAATTCCAATAATATTTCAAAAATTCTTAAAAATTCAAACTTTTTCCAAAATTCTAAAAATATTGCAAAAATTATTACAAAATTGAAAATTTTTTCACAATTCCAAAAATTATAATAAAATCAAAAATTAAAAATTTTTCAAAATTCTAAAAATATTCCAAAAATTCTTACAAAATCAAAAATTAAAACTTTTTCTGAAATTCTAAAAATATTGCAAAAATTATTACAAAATCAAAAATACAAACTTTTTCTAAATTCCAAAAATATTTCAAAAACTATAACAAATTCAAAAATTTCCATGTCCAATTTCATTTTAAATTACATTTACGTCATAAAAACAGCTACATTTTTTTCCAAAAAATTGGCTAAAAAAATAAATGAAATCATTTTTTGACACAGTTGACATTATTTTTTGACAAACTTATAATGCCATAATTGTTTATAATAATAATAAAATATCATGTCATACAAACTATTAATTTTATTTTTTTCTAAAAAAATTGGGTAAAAAATAAATAAAAACTTTCTTTTGACACACTTGACAACATTTTTTGACAAACTTATAATGCCATAATTCTCAATAATAATAATAAAACTTCATTTCAAACAAACAATTAATTTTAATTTTTTTTCCAAAAAATTAGGTAAAAAATAAATAAAAATCTTTCTTTTGACACACTTGACAACATTTTTTTTGACAAACTTGTAATGCCATAATTCTCAATAATAATAATAAAATTTCATTTCAAACAAACCATTAATTTTATTTTTTTTCCAAAAAATTGGGTAAAAAATTAATTAAAATCTTTCTTTTGACACACTTGACAACATTTTTTTGACAAACTTATAATGCAATAATCTAGTTTTTGATCTCACATACCAATCCCTACTCGTTTCCTACTCGTAATCACTTAAAACGAACGTTTTTTAAGCCAAAAATATGAAAATTTGCTATTTTTGACACACATAATGATTTTTTGACACACTTCCGGTACAGTTATGGAACACAGCGTCCTTTCGGACCTGTCCCTTGAGTATACCAATTTTTAGAAAAAAATTTTTGAAATCCCTCCAGCGGTTTTCCCTGCAGCGTAGGTAATGACGGCGGCCGGCCAACAGACAGACATACATTTTTTTTTTGCTTTTTTAGAATCAGTAGGTTCTAAAACGTCGAGAAATGTCAAAAAAAGTGGGTGTAAGAATTTCGCTTTTGGCTCATGAATGTAATACTTAGGTCTTTCAGACCGAAGTAATTGTAATAAAAGTTATAATTAAAATTACATAAAAATAAATTAATAATAGTTTTAAAATATTAAATAAGTGTTTTAGTTAAAATTTTTGAGAACCATTGTAATGGTCAAGATTTTAAAAGTTGAAGGTGAAGTGGTGAGTGATCGACTGAGAATTTTTTTGTTAAATTTATCCATATATTGTAGGGTGGTTATGTTGATTAGAATATTTTATTGTAAATTAAATTGTTTTTTTGTGTTATTTGTTAAAATGAAGGATTAAAGTAATTATGGTTAAGGGAGAGTTGTGGCATATCAGACCTCTCGTTCAGGGGCCTAGGTGTCACAAGAATTCACGCCAGCCTGAGCTAGCAGCTCAGGTTTCTGCCAATACCACCCTATCCTGCGAATGTTTCGTTAGTATCTGGGTCCTCGGCAGAGCGAAAACTTTACAATGCTGTGCTCAAATAGATGTTATTTTCATAGTCTTCGTTTAAAGTAATTTTATTTCATTAGAGCATAGCCTGTTAGGGTGATACTGGTGGATGTGATGTGCATGGACGATAACAGAGACACATCTGCTGGGCAGGTATTGTTTTAACTCTTGCCAGTAGATGATATCGTCGGTACTTCGTGCCACGCCGCCACGGTTGTTACATTCAGGGCAATACCAAGGCGAACAACTTTATTTCTCCATACAGGTTGTTTGGGTGTTGACATTGCACTGGTAAGCGAACAAATTAATGGAAAATGCTAGAATTTGGCTCTCTGAGCCATAGCTAGACCATGTGTGTTGGCTTGTCAGACTGTTGTCACCACAGAAACAACCTATTAAAAGCCTTTTTGCTAATTTTTTATAACCACCTAGTTTTTTCGGACTGGTGAGCTGTGAGCCACAACTCTTCCCTATTTTTTTTTGGAAAAGTAATTTTTGTTGTATGCTTTAGAATTTTTCTTGTATGTTTTTTAGAATTTTTAGAACTTAGAATTTTAGTGGAGTCAAATTAGTAAAAAAAAGTGATATATTTGATGTAAGAGCAAAGTTGAATTTTTTTTTGTTTTATATTAAGGACATAAAAGTTAGTAGGCATGTAGTTATTTAGCAAATTTGGAGGTCCGGAAGTGCCTCAAAAATGGCAAAAACTGGTTTTTTGGTGTTTTTTGAGTAGGTCGCTTCACTATTTTTGAAATATTTCGGGCTCTAATGATTATAAAAAAAAAAACAAAAACTGCAAAATGTTTGTGATTAAATTTAAAATTCATCTATGGGGGTTAGATACTTTAAAAATGTAACCTAACCTCAAAAAACCGAATCGCGTGACTTTTTTTTTTTTTACTAAATTTATGATAAGGGGCGGAAAAATCGTCGAATTTTCATGAAAATTTCAGGAAACATGTATGTTAATAGTCTCAATATGGGATTTAATTTTTATGAAAAAATTTTAATTTTTTCGGCTACAATTGGCATTTTTCGTTAAATTTGGCAAATGGTGCCATTTTATGAGAAGTCATCCAAAATAAAATTTTTTTTTTTTAATCTGTACTTTTTTTTATCTACTTTAACCTAAGTATAATTAAAATTATGTTGCCTTAATTTAAATGCCTATTTTTGGGCATGAAAAAAAAAACATTAATTTTTGCATTTTTTTGACATTTTACCATATATACGGTATTATTTATGCTATTATCATGTATTTTGCATAAAAGTGAAATATGCAATTCAAATTAATAAAAAATATTTTTTAAAATTATACATAACCTACAAAACTTTTTTTTTCTTGTAATGCCCTAAATTGCTTTTGGTAAATAATTAAAATGTTATTACAATTATTGTAAATATTTGATATGAGATTTTGAAAAAATGTAATATTCAATTTTTTTCAAACATTTTTCAAACATAAAATACACAGCATAAATAATTTTACGCCAATTATGTTTTCAATTGAAAATTCTATATGCGTTATTATGGTTTTCCATATTATTCACTGTTTGTGTGCTTTTGTCACTTTTGAATTAAAATGCAATATTTAAAAATATACTTTTTGCTGTTTATTTTTAATTTTTTGTTTTATTAATAATAAAATCAACTTCCTTATAGCAACAGTATTTGAATTTTATTTTTTATTTTATTGAATATCGATTTCGACTTACGCCATCCTCAGTTTAAATTATTATTACAATTTTTGCTTAAACTATTACTTATATACTACTTCAACTGCTATTTTTTATTATTATGTCGTATATTTTGTTAGTTTAATTTTAATTATTTACCAAAAGCAATTTAGGGCATTGCAAGAAAAAAAAGATTTGTAGGTTATGTATAATTTAAAAAAATATTTTTTATTAATTTGAATTGCATATTTTACTTTTATGCAAAATACATGATAATAGCATAAATAATACCGAATATATGGTAAAATGTCAAAAAAATGCCAAAATTAATGTTTTTTTTCATGCCCAAAAATGGGCATTTAAATTAAGGCAACATAATTTTAATTATACTTAAGTTAAGATAGATAAAAAAAGGTACAGATTAAAAAAAAAAATTTTATTTTGGATGACTTCTCATAAAATGGCACCATTTGCCAAATTTAACGAAAAATGCCAATTGTGGCCGAAAAAATTAAAATTTTTTCATAAAAATTAAATCCCATATTGAGACTATTAAAATACATGTTTCCTGAAATTTTCATGAAAATTCGACGATTTTTCCGCCCCTTATCATAAATTTAGTAAAAAAAAAAAAGTCACGCGATTCGGTTTTTTGAGGTTAGGTTACATTTTTAAAGTATCTAACCCTCCTAGATGGATTTGAAATTTAATCACAAACATTTTGCATTTTTTGTTTTTTTTTTATGATCATTAGAGCCCGAAATATTTCAAAAATAGTGAAGCGACCTACTCAAAAAACACCAAAAAACCAGTTTTTGCCATTTTTGAGGCACTTCCGGACCTCCAAATTTGCTAAATAATTACATGCCTACTAACTTTTATGTCCTTAACATAAAACAAAAAAAAATTCAACTTTGCTCTTACATTAATATAAAATGCTAATTTGACTCCACTATTTTTGTATTTTTTGACTTTTATAGAATTTTGAATTTCTTGAAAGTTTAGTAATACATATTGATTCTTTTGTCTATATTTAATTTTTTTGTATATTTTAGCATTTTAAATGAATTTTTGAATTTTATAGTATTTTAGTAATTTTAGAATTTAGGAATTTTGGCAGTTTTAAGATTTACTATTTTAAATAATTGTTTTAAGTTTTTTTAAATTTTGAGCGTTTTGTGTAATTTTGAGATTTTTGTAAATTTTTAATAATTACCTTTTATTTGAAATTTTTGTATTGTTTGATTGTTTATTTTTTTTGACTTGTTAAAATTTTACATTTTTTTTTGAAAGTTTTGATTTTTTTGAAATTAATGGTGGGCGGTTTTTGTTAAGTTCTTAAAATTTTAGAAAAGCTTTATTAATTTTTGTTTGGAAATAATTTCTTACTAATTCTTAATTGTGATATTTGTATTTGCATATTTGTATCTATTTTAGAAAATAATTTTTTTTAGGAATTTGAAATAATTTTGAAAAGTTGTTTTGGTTTTTTTAAAATAGATTTTAGTATTTTTATGTTATAGATTTTAAGTTTTTGAAATAATTTTTTTGTAATTTAATTTTTTTTGAAACTTCTAATTTTTTAAATTTTTTTAAATTTTATTGAAATTTTAATTTTTCTTTGTAAACTGTAGTTTTTGTAATATTTTTTTGTTAGTTTTTAAAATAATTTTTTTGAATATTTCGGTAATAAATTAAAATTTGATAGATATAACAGTAACATATATTATTTTTTTGGTAAATTGGTAAATTTTGGAGTTTTATGGTTTTCGCATTTTAAACTTTAAATTTTTCTGTAAATTTTTTTTAGTAGTTTCTAAAATCTAAATTTTTTTTGCTTTTTCTACTTTCAAATTTTTGTTAGTTTGGTTTTAATTTTAAATTTAAATTTGATAAGAAAAAATTGTAGATTTTATTTTGTAAATTTGTGTTGAATTTGTTCCGTAAACTTTTAAATTTTGAAATTTTTTTTTTGTGTCAATTCTAATTTTTGGATATTTTGTTGTAATATTTAATCATTCCGAATAATTTTATTGATTTTTGAATTTTTGGCAATTTTTTTGTAATTTTTTTAAACATTTTTTTTTATGTTTTGAAATTTTTTGCATTAAAAATTATTTATTTATTTATTTTATTTATTTATTTATTTTCAACGAAATACACAGTTAAGATAAAATATCTTATAATCAGGACATCTCTGTCCTACAACTGTACGTAGTACATATATTAAGTTTAGTGAATAAATAATTCATTCATTTGTTATTGAAATAACAGAATAGTTTTAATTTAGTTTACAATAGTGTTAAATTTACTAAATATAACTTAGTCTAAAAACAAAAATAACAATTTAGCCATTCATCGATATGACATCCAAAACTAAAAGCTAAAAGGAAATATATTATTAAACTATATCAATAAACCAACTTTACCTCAAATAATGCCTTCCTTAAACTCCCAACAGTACTGCTCCTTTTGACCTCAGTCGGTAATGCATTCCATAGTTGAATAGCGTGAACGAAAAATGAATTCGATGTGACCAAGTAAGAAAATTTAGGGACATTCAAGTTATAGGTTCGGCCAGATCGGCAGAAATTTAATATTTTATAAAGATATTCAGGACATTTGCTTTCCATAAGTCTGTAGAGGAAAATAATAGAGATCCTATTCAAATAGGTAGTGAGTGAGCACCCAAGAAACTCATTTGATACATGCGAAATGTGATCATACTTTTGTAATAAATACACAAACCTGACACATGCATTGAAGGCAAGCTTAAGTTTGTATGAACAGTTATAGTTCAACTTGCTAAATATAATAGAGGCATAGGTAAAATGCGGCAAAATTAACGAATGGAATAGGTGTTGTCGTGTTTTAAGGGGCAGATACCAAGCAAATTTCCACACGCGACGTAGAATAGAATACACTGTTGCGCAAACTTTATTGATATGATCTTCCCAACGCAAATTATGATTCATAATGATGCCTAAATTTCTTATCTTTTGGATAAAATTAATGGAACAACCATTTATATGAACAAGGGGAACTAAATCCGTATCTGATTGATGATGAGTTATTAACATTGCTTGCGTTTTTTTCTCGTTCAGGTTAAGACTATTAAATGTAGACCACTCATAAATTGCCTTAAGGTCTTGGTTCAACTTGCTAATTTCTTGATCTGCTTCTTTCTGGTTAAATGGAAAATATATTTGAAAATCATCAGCATATATGTGATATGAGACATATTTCAGAACAAATGGCAAATCGTTGATAAATAATGAGAACAGCAATGGACCTAAAATAGAGCCTTGAGGCACACCCGTTTTAACATCAGTAGTATAGGAATAACTATTATTGGAAAACACACATTGAGTTCTGTTTGAAAGGTATGACTTAAGCAATTTGATGGCAGTAGAAGAGAAATTAAAATATGTGTGTAATTTTTGAATGAGGAGTTCGTGCAAAACACTATCAAAAGCTTTTGTGAAATCTAGTAGGATTAGAACAGTAGCTTGCTTAGCTTCCATATTTTGTAACAGATCATAACAAATTTTCAATAGGGCAGTATTGGTGCTATGTTTAGCTCTAAACCCAGACTGAAAATTATTTAATAGTTTATGTTTATTGATATACTTAGTTATTTGGTATTTAATTAGCTTTTCAAAAACTTTTGAGAGCGCGGGAAGGATGCTTATTGGTCTGTAATCTGATAAATTGGTTGGCGTATGTGTTTTTGGTATTGGTAATACCTTGGCAGTTTTCCATGCATTAGGAAAAGTGGAGGTGGTAATTGCATGGTTGAAAATATGTAATATTATATGTGAAATTTCAGGATATATAATTTTAATAAACTTAATTGATATATTATCAAGTCCAATGGCATTAGATTTAATTTCTGAAAGTGATTGAAATATATCCGAGGAGGTAACATGTGTGAAACAAAAATTAGAAAATTCGAAAGAACCTTGAGGCAAGTGACGGCTATTTACAGTAGTCGTTTTTGAATTCGACTGAGCAAAATAACTATTGAGTTCATTCGCACAAAAATGAATTGGTTGTTTAGTACCTCCATCATGTATTCCAAGCTGACGTAGATTTTTCCATAGCTCTTTTGTCGTAGATTTATCAGGAAAAAGAGTACTATAAAATTTTTTTTTAGTTTCTTTAATCAATAAAGTTACTTTATTTCTCAGCTTTTTGTAACATATATGGTCTACGGCCAGCTTAGTTATTTTCCAGTGTCTATATGCAAGATCCCTTTCAATCATATATCGTTTAATTGTATTATTGAACCACTCACTAGTATTGGACTTCATACGTGACTGCTTAATAGGTACGGCTATATTGAATATATAGTTAATGTTATAATTGAAGATTTCTAATTGATCATCTACGCTAGTACATTCATATATATTACTCCAGTTTAATAAACGGGTTTCATTTATCAAAAAGTTCATATCAATATCCTTCCATGATCTATAGAAGTACGTTTCGTTATTTACTAAAGTTTGTGGTACTGCGTAGGAACAATAAATCAAATCATGTTTAGAGACCCCTGGAACAGAGATCTGATTTGAGAACATAATTTTGTTTCTCTTATTGGTAATAATATAATCAATTAGCGTAGACGAGGTTTCCGTAAAGTGAGTAGGTTCGCTATTAATAACAGATAGTGAGTAAGAAGATAAAAAATTCATGAAGCTACGCGTTTGCGAATTACTTGAATCAAGCGCATTGATATTTAAATCACCCATTATCAAAATATCCTGGTAGCATGAATGAAACTCGTTCAATGCTTCCTCAATATCTTTAAATCCATATAAGTCAGGTGGTTTATAGAATACAGCTAGTAGAATTTGTGAGTTTTTGAAATTAATTTCAATTAATATATAATCAGTTTTAGAATGAGTTGACTTTTTTTTCAAGACGCATTTAATATTGTTTTGAATGTAAACAGCTACCCCACCACCTCTTTGCCTCTCAGAATTATTTCTATCACTTCTTAAAAGATAAAATCCATCTAGATTTACCTCCGAATCTTTCACAGAATCCGTATACCACGTTTCAGAGATGCATACAATATGAATACCTGTATTTGAAACAATATGTCTTACCTCGTCCAATTTAGAAAAAACACTGCCACCATTTAAGTGCATAACATTCAATGTTTGCTTATATTTTTGTAGAGATGATTTTAACACCACATTCGGAATACAAATTTCGTTCACATGATCAACCATTTGATAAATCGACTATCAAAGGACCAACACTGCTGACAGAAATAAGCAAGGACTCTTGAGGCTTTCCGCTGAATATTGATATAGTAAAATAATTTGATGCAAAAAGATAACTACGTTCCACTTATGCCTAAAATATACAAAATAAAAAATTACAAAATATGAAATATAATACGAAAAAAACCTTAAATTCATTAAACAACACTTTACGTCGCTGTACCGTGCTACTATTATACAAAACAAAAACATCTAATTGGATGTAAGTAAATTCAGCTTACTAGGTTCATCTAACATCACGGGTTGATCATCTTTAGTTTTCTTGACATGAACGATTCCATTTATAGTAAAAACAGAGAATAATTGTTTCACTTTTTTTAGGTTATACGCTGATTTAAATATGCTGTAGTTATGTTTAGTCAAATTTTCATTAATATAAATCCTTGAATCTGTGTTAAACCCAATGCATCGAACACTTAATGTTTTAAAAGTGAAATAGTGTTTGAAAAATTTTTTCTTTAACTGAATTGATGAGAATCGTATTAACAACGGTGGATCAACCATCTTCTTGAACTTTGTATTTGTACTATCGGTAGATATAAACTTACTGCCTTTTAGTCGAAATATGGTGGTGTTATTATCTATATTGCAATCAATACACTTTGCAATTTTTTCTAGATACTGTTGAGGTACTTCATTATCTAGTAACGGAATTCCAGTAATTAACAAACTGTTGCTGTTATGATATCTTTCGATGGAATCAAGCCGCCGTACACACTCATTCGTTGTGGTTTGAATAATTTTATTAACTGAACTAAGATCCATCTTCGCCAGTTTATTTTCAAGTTGTTGCAGTTCCGTCATTTTTACTGTTATTTTGGTTTCCACTAATTCCAATAACTCTAGTTTAGATTTTAGACGATTTTCTAAATCACGCATTTTGACTTCAATATTGTTTGTAAGACTTACATGATTCTTTTGTATTTTATTTTCAAGTTTGCCAAATCTGGTTTCAAATTCTGCAAATTTTGTTAGTAAGTTGCTAATAGATTTTGAAACATCATCTTCTGTAAAATCATCAGGCTGTGTACAAGATCTTGTTCTACCATAACTTGGAGTATTTGGCTTAGATTTCGGTGGTGATTGAGGTGTTACATTATTATTAGGCATTTTGAAGTTTATTCGAGCATAATCAGATCAACCAGCAATCAACAACACGTTCCGCCTTTAATATAAGTTGAAATACAATTGAAAATAAATTTTAATTTTAATTTCGCTTGATGTATCTAACTGCAAATTTGATGACGATTATCAACAAACTGGATATAGATTACTTTTGTGTTTTTATATGCAAGTTTTTTTTTTAAATAAAATAATGTTATTTTATCTTGCATAAATTATATTTATTTCACTAATATGCACTTTTATAAGTTTAACTATTAAACAATTAACAAAAAACTAAACTCACTCCAACTTTGATTTTAGGAATAACTATAAATTAAATTAGAATAATAGAAGCACGATTACAAATGAAAAACACTTCTATTCAATCATAACGATGAGAAATGAATGTGAAAAATTTAATTTAAATTTTGAAAAAATTATATCAGCTCTCGATTCGGAATTCAACCAACCACCATCAACTACAACCAACTTTAAGTTCAAAGGTTAGAGGTTTTATTATAGCTAATTTAGAAGAAAATTTTTTTTTAATTGAAGTACCCGAAAATTTTGAATTTTGTTTTTTTAAAAAAAAGAAAGTTTTTAAATTGTAAATTTTAATAGAATTTTAGAATTTTATGCAGTTTTTGAATTGTTTTGACTTACTGAATTTTTCTTGGATTTTTAAATTTTTTGGAATTTTTTCAAGTTTTTTATAAATATTTTTAACTCTTTTAGTTTTAGTTTTTTTTAATTTTTTTTGATTTTTTTTTAAATTTTTGTTAGATAGTAACAAATGAACCACTGCCAAACTCCAACTACTGCATACTCAAGATTGTTATTGTTTTTTTATATTTGTCTTCAAAATTTAGTTTTGATAAAGTTTATTTTTATTCTTTTATTCTTTAAATTTTTTTACCTGTTTAGTTTGGCAATTTGTTTATAAGGGCGCTGTTTTTTTTTGATTTCTTATTCTTTTCGAATTTGTAATTTTTCTTTGAACGCATAATTTTTTTTTGAGTATTTATTGAATTTTTTTTTGATTTTATTAGTTTTCAGTAGAACCCCGGGTTTTTTATGTTGTCTATCCCTGTTGTTGTTTTCCGCATCGGATCCGTCAATCTTCTCCGCGTCCATTTGTTGTGTCACCCCCTTAGTTTTTTTATTTCAATTTCTTTTCGTTCGGTTCCCTTTAAGTCACTATGGCTTCCATTCCTCATATCACCTTGGCCAACAGCAGCGTGGTCTGCAATCTACGCGGGCAGAATATGGAAGGCCTGATTGAGGCACTAATTCTGCCCTGTCATCATGTCTTCCATATGAGCTTTAGTTTTTCTTGTGAATTTGATAAGGTTGTTTTCTTTTCATAAATTTTAATTTTACATATTTTTATATTTTTGTATTTTGGTTTTAATTTTGTTGTTAGACTTATTTTGTTTTAAGATTTTGTTTTTGGTATGAATATTTGTAGTTGTTCGTTGTCTGTGGGCGAAAGGTAAGAGTAAGTGTACATTGTGTATTTGTGACATTTGTGTATTGATGTGTGTTTGGTTTTGTCAGAGGTTGTTCTGTGGGCGGAGGGGAGTTATCCTGTAAGTCTTGACGCGCAGACAACATTTGTGTTTGAGTTTTTTGTTGTTCAGTTTTGTTCTGTGGGCGAAAGGCAAGATCCTTCTAAGTCCTGACGCGCAGACAAATTTTTAAGTTTGAGTTTTTTTGTATTTTTAGTTTACAACCGCAAAGATAGGAAATATCCTTCAGACGTATTCCTAGCGGGGTTTGCGATCCCGCGTACCTTATTTGGGTGGGAATTGGCTTCTGAGAGAGGGTCGTGAGTGGTGAAGTGATATGGCCCGGATCTTGTTGACCCCTGATGTTTTACCATATAGGTCATACCACCATGGTTATTTCACCATGTTTACGGGTTCTCAATGAGGTCATGAGTCATGACTACCAAGTGTTAAGCTCATTTAGTCTAACTGTCATGGTCTTCAAAAATTCTATTCGTTAGAGCGTAGCCTGTTGGAGGGTAGGAAGAGCGTAGACCAGTGGAAGATAATAGTGAAATGAATCGCCTGTCGTTCGGGCTGCTGTGACTGACGTTCTCTATCCCAAAATCAACATCTTTATTCTCCACACATGGTGATCCGGTGTATTTTTGGCTTGCCAGGGAACAGTGGGAAGGAAAATGCTAGCCCTTGGCTTTCTGCGACATAATTGGACCACCTCTGTCCTCTGGGCATCCTTCTTTTTCACCGAGGTCCTCTTCTAAAACCCCTTTTTGGTTTATTATGTGTTGAGGTTATATTTTTTTTGCTTCAGATTTTGTTGTTTTTTTGGAATCATCTCGATTATTCTGCTGCCTATCCATTATTTTTTTGTCAGCTTCTAGTTTTATTAAATTTGTTTTTGTATATATTTATTTTGGTCCTTATAATTTTTTTACTGTCATTATTTTTGTTCCTTTTATCTCTGTATTTTTTTTGTTTTTGGTAAATTTTGTTTTGTCTGGTCCGGCTAGTTGAGTCGGTAGAGCGTGTAAGTCTATATCGGGGTTCGGGTCCATTTCACGTTTTGATTATTTTTATGATTCTCAGGACTTCCTCCTTTCGTCCTGTCCTGTAATGGGCAAGATTTAAAATGTGGGGTGTACTTCCATTTTCCGTCCTTTAGTAATATACTATAGATCTAAATTATTTTCAAATCACTTTTCAAACCGTTTTTGTAACAACACAACTAGTTAAACATTCCAATATACATTCAACACCCCTCCGGTATTAAATTATTTTTTTTTGTTGATTTTCTATATTTTTCACCTAATTATGAAAAAATTGTAGAGAATTAATAAAAAAAAAAGATACACAATTTCAATATAAAATAAAATTTATGCAGACCGAGGCATTTGCATTTTGGCTCGTTCAATGAACATTTTTTTAATTAGTTTTTTATCAGTTAATGAGTCTGGGTTTGGTAGCTGAAACATCTAGTTGGTTTTTGGATAGTTGAGCTTGTTTTGGGATATGATATAAAGTGGAATAGTTGAGTTGGGGCATTGATTTGGAAAGAGTGATTTCTAGAATTGTGAAGAAAAAGTGAAATTGGAGTTGGTTGAAATTATGTGAAAGATTAAACAAAAACGATATATATATATATATATATATATATATATATATATATATATATATATATATATATATATATATATATATATATATATATATATATATATATATATATATATATATACGTGAGCAATTTCACGAAGATTCAACAACGTTTTGACTTGACCCCTTTTAATTTTGATTATTTTTTGTTTATAGATAGTCTTTGATAAATAAAAAATACAAGTTCTCTTAGAATTTTTTTTTCGACCAGGGGTCTTCACAGGGTGCCCCTCAATTTTTGTTATTTTGTGATGTGAGTGCATTTTGACGAGCGATTGTAGAAAAACTACTGAATCGATTTTCATAAATGATATGTCGTTGAATAGGTATTAGAACAAAGTTTTTAAAAATTTACATTGTTAATTTTTTGAAATAATTTTTAACGGTGTAACATAAGAAAAAAATGGTGTAATTGAAAAAAAGATGGCATAGCCTTTTTTTTTTTTAAACTAAATTGAAGCTTATTTTATATCTAACAACTTGTGAAAGTTAAGGATTTTGGTCTATATTTAAAAAAATTCTACCTGAAGCCGTATTTTTCATTTATCAAAGGCTATCTATAAACTAAAAATAAACCAAATTAAAAAGGGTCGAGTCAAAATGTCGCAAAATTTTGCTGAACTTGACTGAAATTGCTTTTTAAAAAGTTCATTTAATAATAAAATATTTGATATTTAACATAAAAAAAAAATCTGAATCTAAAAATCGCCATTTTTATAATTTTCCTTCAGAACAAAAAAAACTGATTCCTGACAGTCATATGCACAACGAATTTTATCTCTAAAACAAAAAATGACGCTAGTCCCAAACTTTTACAAGTTGTTAGATATAAAATAAGCTTCAATTTAGTTTAAAAAAAAAAAAAAAGGCTATGCCATCTTTTTTTCAATTACACCATTTTTTTCTTATGTTACACCGTTAAAAATTATTTCAAAAAATTAACAGTGTACATTTTTAAAAACTTTGTTCCAATACCTATTCAACGACATATTATTTATGAAAATCGGTTGAGTAGTTTTTCTACAATCGCTCGTCAAAATGCACTCACATCACAAAATAACAAAAATTGAGGAGCACCCTGTGAAGACCCCTGGTCGAAAAAAAAAATTCTAAGAGAACTTGTATTTTTTATTTATCAAAGACTATCTATAAACAAAAAATAATCAAAATTAAAAGGGGTCAAGTCAAAACGTTGTTGAATCTTCGTGAAATTGCTCGTATATATCATATATAGTAAACTAGTTTATTTAGAGATTAAATATTTTGGATACTGTAACCAAATAGTACTGTTACAATTCATGTTAATCCACGTTCACGTGAAAAAGATATCAATATTAATCGTTTGTGAACTTGTGACTAATTGATTAGTGCAATAAATACTAATACTAAATACTAATGTTGATTAGAATATTTTATTGTAAATTAAATTGTTTTTTTGTGTTATTTGTTAAAATGAAGGATTAAAGTAATTATGGTTTAGGGAGAGTTATGGCATATCAGACCTCTCGTTCAGGGGCCTAGGTGTCACAAGAATTCACGCCAGCCTGAGCTAGCAGCTCAGGTTTCTGCCAATACCACCCTATCCTGCGAATGTTTCGTTAGTATCTGGGTCCTCGGCAGAGCGAAAACTTTACAATGCTGTGCTCTAATAGATGTTTTTTTCATTGTCTTCGTTTAAAGTAATTTTATTTCATTAGAGCATAGCCTGTTAGGGTGATACTTACTGGTGGATGTGATGTGCATGGACGATAACAGAGACACATCTGCTGGGCAGGTATTGTTTTAATGCTTGCCAGTAGATGATATCGTCGGTACTTCGTGCCACGCCGCCACGGTTGTTACATTCAGGGCAATACCAAGGCGAACAACTTTATTTCTCCATACAGGTTGTTTGGGTGTTGGCATATTGCACTGGTAAGCGAACAAATTAATGGAAAATGCTAGAATTTGGCTCTCTGAGCCATAGCTAGACCATGTGTGTTGGCTTGTCAGACTGTTGTCACCACAGAAACAACCTATTAAAAGCCTTTTTGCTAATTTTTTATAACCACCTAGTTTTTTCGGACTGGTGAGCTGTCAGCCACAACTCTTCCCTATTTTTTTTTTGGAAAAGTAATTTTTGTTGTATTCTTTAGAATTTTTCTTGTATGTTTTTTAGAATTTTTAGAACTTAGAATTTTTGTATTTTTTGACTTTTATAGAATTTTGAATTTCTTGAAAGTTTAGTAATACATATTGATTTTTTTGTCTATATTTAATTTTTTTGTATATTTTAGCATTTTAAATGAATTTTTGAATTTTATAGTATTTTAGTAATTTTAGAATTTAGGAATTTTGGCAGTTTTAAGATTTACTATTTTAAATAATTGTTTTAAGTTTTTGTAAATTTTGAGCGTTTTGTGTAATTTTGAGATTTTTGTAAATTTTTAATAATTACCTTTTATTTGAAATTTTTGTATTGTTTGATTGTTTATTTTTTTTGACTTGTTAGAATTTTACATTTTTTTTTGAAAGTTTTGATTTTTTTGAAATTAATGGTGGGCGGTTTTTGTTAAGTTCTTAAAATTTTAGAAAAGCTTTATTAATTTTTGTTTGGAAATAATTTCTTGCTAATTCTTAATTGTGATATTTGTATTTGCATATTTGTATCTATTTTAGAAAATAATTTTTTTTAGGAATCTAATCCACGTTCACGTGAAAAAGATATCAATATTAATCGTTTGTGAACTTGTGACTAATTGATTAGTGCAATAAATACTAATCCATCATATTTTGAAATATTTGATATTTTGGAAATAAACTAAATGGAAAAGAAGATCAAAAAGAGTTTTATTGAAGGAACCCCAAAAATGAAGAAAATTTGTAAAAATTTTATGAACGAAGTGTTGGAGTTTTGTACCTGACAAATAGCAGTAAGGAAATAATTAACCAGAGAGAGGACCAACACATCTAGGAGCGGTGAAGTGGTGAGTGATCGACTGAGAATTTTTTTTGTTAAATTTATTTATATATTGTAGGGTGGTTATGTTGATTAGAATATTTTATTGTAAATTAAATTGGTTTGTGTTATTTTGTGTTATTTGTTAAAATGAAGGATTAAAGTAATTATATATGGTTTAGGGAGAGTTGTGGCATGTAAAACGTCTCGTTCAAAAGCCTAGGTTTTAGACATGCGAACTTTTTTGTGGTTTATTTTAAAATTTTTTGTGTGTAGAGGTTGGTCACAAGAATTCACGCCAGCCTGAGCTAGCAGAGGGTGCATTTGGATTGCGTGCAGGGACCAACTGGTGGACCTTCACCAGACAAACCCCAAACTACACCACCCACAGGTAAGGAATCACACATACTGTATGTATATATGTTAAAATAACATTACAATATTTCTCAGTGAGACTTTAGGTACGCATTTAAATTCTCTCCGTTTGACATTTAAATTGATCACCGGTACGATTTGATTCGACAACTAACGACTGATGATTAACACTAAACTTGTTTGAACTAATGGTGAGTATTAGAGTATGGCCGATGAATGTTTTTTAATACGATGACTTTTGCAACAATTATGCTCTCTATGTAGAGTAACATCTACTCACTAAAATTATTTCTATTTCCCTTACTGTGTACACTAAGTTCGAACGTTAATTGTATATTTGGAAGAAATTTAAAAATTTTCATTTTGAATGCCAAAATTTTCAATAAGCAAACATATTTTTTTTCTAATTCTAAAAATATATCAATATGTGTAATATCCAACGTGACGATATAATTACGAACATACGATCTCAAAGAATAAATTTTCATCTGTTTAGATTACGAAAATTTAAAATAAAATATATAATTTTAAAATATATGATCGTTTCTTTTCATATAGTTTATATTACTAACCACTAGATTTCGCATGATTTATTTAAAAACAATTAATTTATAGAAATAAAACTATGTACAGTAATCCCTCCGACTGCGCGGGTTTTAACTGCGCGATTTCCACTGCGCGAGATGAGTTTTCAATGCTAATTTCCGCACTGCGCGATTAAAATTTCACACTGCGCGACGTTTAAAATTTTTTTTTAGAATATTTAGGTGAATTTCGTAAAATTAAAATGAAAAGAAAAAATTAAATTTCCCACGTGGGTCATTCTTTTACAAATCGAATAGATTTGAACAAAATTTGACCGACGGATTTGTGATTTGGCTTAAAAATTTTTTACTGGTATGATATCAAGAAAAATATACGTGTTCGAGGATTTTTTTTGTTGGAAAATAGAGGCGATTTAAATGTGATTTTTGGTTTGACGACTTATTTTTCACTTCGGTTCTATTAATGATAGAAGCTTTTGTTTTATTTATTTTAAAGTTAAGAGATGGAATTTTAATAGAAAAATATGTATGTTATAAACAAAATAAAAATTATTAGCAAATTCCTATTGTTATAAACAAATAAAATGTTAAAATCGATTTTTAGTGATTGCCCTACGCTTCAATTTTCAAGAAAAACGTATTTTTAACTAAGGGAGAAATTAGTTTTACTGTTAGAAATATATTAATTTATAGCGCGGGACAACAAAAAATTATGGAATTTTTATCTTTCCGCGCTCGATAAATTGGTTTTTTTTCTAATGCTACTCGTACACGAGAGAGCAAAATTGCAGGTGTCAGAGAGAAAGTATCTGACTTATTGCTAAATTGTTTACACATAGGAATTTGTTAATAATTTTTGTAGATAACAATTTTTTTTTAAAGTTCATCTTTTAGCTTTAAAATAAAACAGAAAAAAATGTCTATCATTATCAGAACCGAAGTTATAAATCTTTGAAAATAAGTCTTCAAGCCAAAAATCACGAAATCCTCGAAATTTAGAACCGCTCCATTTTCCAACCCAAAAAAATTCTCGAGCACGTATATCTTTCTTTTATTGGGAAATGGGAATTTGGAAATTTTTCTATATAAAAGCCCTAAAATTTCAGCCGAATCAAAAATGTGTCGGTCAGAAAGATGTTCGGTTTGTAAAAGAATGACCCATATATGTGGCAATTCGCATTACATATTCAGTTTATTTTTAACTGTGTGGCTGGAACGTTCAATATAGATCAAATTCAATTTCAAGCCAGTAAAGGTAGAATATTCTAAACAAATTCAGATTATTGATATAATTTTTGTAAATTTAAGTTATTTTTTGAAATGTTATTTATGTTAATTTATCTGTTAACTTATGAAGTGTTTTCTTTTTTAAGAGTTGTTGAAGAAATACATGTTTTTCAGGCTGTATATATTCATTTTTGTTTAAATATAACTTTAAATTAATTTTTTTTTTCAATTTTTTTCAAAATTTGGAACCTAACCCCAAATTTTCATACAAAATAAGGTTCACATTGCGCGGTTTTGTATTGCGCGCTGTTTTTCTGGAACGGAACTACCGCGCAGTCGGAGGGATTACTGTATTTAAATACATGTATAAGTATCCTAACAAATTTAAACAATTTCAAAAGAAGGAGGGACTATATATAAAAACAAACAAATAAGCTACCCAAATATGGTCACATTTGCCATATTTGGTTTCGGATGTTTCTATAAATGGTAATTGTTCAGTATCATCCCCTTACCATCATATGTTGTGATCAATAATAACAATAAATAAAAATATTAATGGAATATTTTATAGAATTCAAAATGGCACAATAAAAATCATTTTTCTGGTCATGATCATCATTAACCACCGTCATCACATAACACCGAGCATTTTATAAAAATAATTTTCTTTTAGATTATAAATTTTTTTTTCATTTTTATATTTAGAAGTAAAACGTATTTTTGGGTAAAAATAATTTCCGCTTAGGTCAAATTACATACACAAAAAACAATCTTTCTATCTCTTTCATGTTTATAGTATTCCGTCTTAGTTTATCGTAAAACAAAAAACTACACACAAAAAAAGAATCTTATAAAATTAAAACACTTTTCTTTTCATTTTCTTTTTTGTTTCGGGTTTGAAAATGAATAGAAAACGTATTTTACTGGGTGAGCTTATTATCAATAAATTATCATGATTTTGTGTTAGATATTCGTGATTCAACTGGCAGTTTGTAAGGAGGGTTTCTTATCCTAAGCAACATTTCGGCAGTTTCATAGCTTCAACGATGATAATCCACAATCCTTTATATATATATGTTTTTAATTGCAGATATGGCATAGACACCCTGTTTTTCATTTCAAGTCTAACTTATACGACTATAATGATGGAATTCGTTTAGTTAATTTTAGAAATAAATTATATAAATAAATATATATGTATCACATTTTTTCTAATTTAAATCTCAATTTGATAAATATTTAAAGAAAAGAAAATGATTATGATGGAGTTCGGAAAGTATTACCCGAATTTTTTTTTCGCTTTGACTATTCGATGCATGATTGTTGTTTTTGTTCAAATTGAGTTATGTGAGTCAAGTGGTTACTAATCTCTGTTACTGTTATGTGAATAAAAATATGGGTTAAATCTATTACTAAATATTGTGTAAAATTGACTGTGATGAATTTTTTATGTTGAATGTAATCAGTTGAGTTATTATTAGTACAGGTTACATTGGTTTTATTGTTTATGACGACATATTTATTTGAATATTAGATTTGTTGAGTATCGGATTTTGTTTTTAGAGTTGAAAAAACTTTTACATATTTTCTTGTACTGTACACTGTACAATTTCTATAGTTTTTATTTAACTCGATTTTTACCACATACATTTGACTCAAATTTGTGAAACTGTTAAATTTTGTTTTTCGTCATTTACAACCTCTCGATCCTGTCCAAAATTGAAAGTGAGATCATCCCAGCTTTAATGTTTTGTTTTTTATTTAAAGACAGATCATGAAAGATTACGCTGATGCTTGCTGTTATATCTTGTGGCCATCTTTGTCGGTTGACTTAAAAATTTTAAAAAAGTAAAAGAAATGCTTTTAAGGGTTATTTACACATGTCGCTGACACAGTTTTTTTAAGTAACTTTTAATCTATTTCAACAACATTACAGTTTATGTTTTTTTTGGTGGCCTATGTGTAAAGGGTGATGCGGATTATGACCTGGAGGTTAACTGTGCGTTGACCTTCCTTTTCTCAGGTGATAGTTTGTGGAACTATATTTAATGATAAAAACATGTATCTTCAGATACTCTTAAATTTTATGCTTATCATTAAGAACAGAAACAACAGGAGAATTGACGTTCCAGTTTTTAGTCAAAACAATAGTTTTTATGTTGAGCCAACTCAGCATATACCATTTAGAACAACTGTTTTCTGTTGTTCTGTTTCTGTCTGTTTTCGACTAGTGGTAACGTTATGATTTTCTCCCAACATGATTTCAAAGCTCTCTACTTATGAGATCATAATCGTAACTTTTAGGCGAATTAGTAAAAGTCTTTGAAGAATCACATAAGATCAAAATCCTGAAATATGGTTCAGACTTTTAGAATTACAGTTTGCAAACTCTAATATTGGATCTGAAAAAACCGAAATGGTCAAATTCATGAAAGTCTTTCATACATTAATCTGCAATTGTTGGACAATAGATTCGCGAACTTTGAAACGCAAAAACAACAAAAAATAAATGCTATTTCTTTATCTGGTGAAAATAGTCGCGTTCTAAATCGCGTTTAAATCGAAGTGAATCTTCTAGCGATCAATGTTTTTATTACAGTCGTTTCGGTGATAAAGCATTAAAATACACTTCTGGTTGTAAAACTATTATAGCCAATATGTCAAATACAAAAAACGCGTAAATGATCATCAGTGCGCAGTCAGGATCATTGATGATCGGTCTAGTAATCGTTTGCAAGTTTTTGAGCATTATTCAAAAAGAAAATTTCTAATTGATACAGGCGCTGATGTATCAGCTATTCCTTTAGATATTGTCAAAATTAAGAATCATCAGTTTTCAAATTATTTGCAGCAAACGGCACTCCCATTTCTGCCTATGGCACAAAAATTCTTAATTTAAACATAGGTCCTTGTAGAATTTTTACATGGGAATTTATATAGTTGCCGAAATTTCGATCCCATATTATTGAATCAGATTTTTAAAAAAATACAGCTCTGCTTGTTGATCTACAGAGACAGAGGCTAATAGATTCATCAACCTCTCTGTTCTCAACAGCTAGCCTTTCCGATAGTGATGAACCATCACTTTTCTTAATTAATAAAACAACTTTATCAGCTGACATTTTAAAAATTCTTGCTAAGTTTCCAGAGGTTACCAATCGGAACCTCACTCCTGATATTACGAAACATAGCATTACTCATAGGTTGGAAATAGTAGGTGTACCAATATCTTGTAAAACTAGGCGTTTGGCTCCTGACAAATTACTTATAGCCAAAGCTGAATTTGAAAATATGGTATACAACTGGGAATATGTAGACCCAGTAATAGCGCTTGGTCCAGTCCATTACATCTGGTCAAGAAACAAAAACGGCGAATGGCGTCTATGCGGTGATTATCGAGCATTAAACAGAATTACTGCTCCCGATCGATATCAAATTCCTCACCTGCAAGATTTTTCGCATCAGTTGAAGGGATGCGTAGTTTTTTCATCAATTGACCTAGTTCAGGTATACCATCAAATTCCTATATATCCAGCGGACATTCCTAAGAAAGCAATATCTATTCCTTTGGGTCTTTTTGAGTTTTGCAAAATGATTTTTGGTCTTAGGAACGCTTTCAATCATTTCAAAGATTGGTGCATTCCGTGTTATCCGGATTCAATTTCCGCTTCGTTTATCTAGATTATGTTTTAATTGCATCAAAATCTCTAGAGGAGCATTTGAAACACTTACAAATGCTTTTTCAGAAATTTTCTGAAAATAGCCTAATCATTAATTCAGATAAATGCATATTAGCAAAATCTGATATTAAGTTCTTAGGCCATTAAGTTTCTGAACATGGTATATTGCCTGATCCTGAACGTGTTCAAGTCATTAAAAACTTCGAACGTCCCAATACAGTTAAACGACTTAAAAGATTTTTAGGTATGATTAACTTTTATAGACTTTTTCTACCTGCCGCAGCGGCAGATAAAACCTTACTAAATAATTTCTGAGAAGAATAGTAAGATTCCCGTTGCATGGACACTTGAGTAGATACAAGCCTTTATTAATTGTAAAGATAAATTGTGCAATGCAACATTATTAGCTCATCCTTCATCTTCAGCTCGATTGGCAATTATGGTCGATGCTTCAGATACAGCAATTGGAGCTGTTGTACAGCAGTTTGTCAAAGGAACATGGCAACCGCTTAGTTTATTCTCTGTTCGTCTTAATGATACTCAGATGACGTACGATAAAGAATTACTCGTGGCATACTCAGGCGTTAAGCATTTTCGATATTTTTTAGAAGGTCGTGAATTTTATTCACTGACCATAAACCCCTTATCTTTGCTTTTAAACAAAATTTGGGAAAAAGCGACACCTCGTCAATTTCACCATCTGGATTTCATTGGGCAATTTACCACTGATATCCAGCATATTTCTGGTGTCGACAATGTCGTAGCCGACGCGTTATCTCGCATAAATCAAATACTTATTCCAGAGAAAATTGATTATGCTGCAATCGCGGATGCCCAGACAAATGATGAGGAATTTAAAAATATTCTTCAAAGTAATACAAATTTGAAGTTCTTAGCTTTTCCAGTCGCTTTCAATGAAAGTAGACTTCTCTATTGTGACACATCAACAGCTATACTTAGGCAATATATTTCTTTGCAATTTCGCCAAAGTGTTGTTAATGCATTTCATTGTCTTTCACATCCTGGTGTTAAAGCTTCCACCAAATTATTAACTAAACACGTTAGTTGGCCTTCTAAATAAAGATGTCAAAATAATGGCGCAAAATTGTATAGCGTGTCACAAGTCCAACCTGTCTAGATATACTTAGCCACCTCTTGGGACATTTAAAACTCTTTCACATCGATCTCACAAATTCACCTTGATATCATTGGTCCTCTTCCAATATGGCAACATATCGTTGTATGCGGCGGCCTGAAGCGATTCCAGTTCCAGATATAACTGCTGCAACAGTCGCATTCGATGTATATAATTCATGGATTGCTAGATTTGGTGTCCCAGAATCAATTGTAACTAATCAAGTGACTCAATTCGAATCGCAACTGTTTTCAAAGTTGTCAAATCTATTAGGTGTCAATAGATTTCGAGCAACCAGCTACAATCCGAAGTGCAATGGTATGATTGAAAGATGGCATCGCACAATTAAGTCTTATGTGTCATAATCGTACAGATTGGACACAGATTTTACCTACTGTTCTTTTTGGGTTAAGAACCACTTTGAGTGAAAAACTCCAAACCACTTCAGCGGAACTTACTTTTGGAAGCTCGATAAGAATTCCAGACTCATCGATTCTACAATAAATACTTTTAAGCCTCAATCTGAATTCGTCAAACAATTGAAACAACATTTTGATGAGTTACGACCAACACCAGCATCCAGACATGATTCGCCTTCTTATTTTGTGGTAAAGACTTACTAACCTGCTCACATGTATTGTTGCGTACATATCCTGTAAGGAAATCATTACAACCTTCTTACACTGACCCTTTCAAAGTTTTAAGTCGAAATGATAATAATTTCAATATCGAAATTAATGGCAAATCAACAAAAATTTCAATTGACTGGCTTAAACTATATTTTCATGAAAATTTAAACGATGAACAAACAAGTTCTATCATTAAAGCAACTCAACATATTCCTACTGAATCAACTGCTAATTTTAATAATTATCAAACTGATCATTCTGATTCCGTGTTGAATCAACATATTTTAGAATCCACTTCTCTTCTGAAACAATCAGATGTTACTGGTATGAATCAATCAGATTCAGTTCGCCAAAATAAATCTAAAATTAAAAAACAGGTTACTTTTAATGATCAGTCCATTGTCATCACAATTCCTAATTTAAAAATTTCAAAATCTGGAAGAGTAATTAAAACATGCACCGCAAAAGCTTTTGAACTCAATTCGAGAGCGTTTTAATGATTTTAAGAAATCTTTACTTACAGTATAGGATGAAAGAAATTGTTTGTTTTTGTTTTCTCATGATTATTTACGTCGTTGGAATCCTGCTCTATCCTTATCTTCTTTTTCACAATCACTATTTTCTTCCTTGAATCCTTATTTTCTTTTTCATAATCACTGGGGAGGGAGTATTTGTGGCGTTTCCACCTTTTTGTTTATTTAACTTTTTCCAAATTAAGTTGGCAATAGTTTTAATTGATTGGAAAAGTACGCTGTTTTTAAATTTAAGTAAATTCTGAACAGAATTGATGAGAGAAAGAGAAAGTTTGAGATGAGAAAAATTTTTTTGTTTAGAATTAATTATTAATTGTTTTTTCAAATACGCTACATAAAGTTGATTTCCATTTTTGAACAAAAACTGCTGCATTTGCTAAAATTCTAAAATATTGTTCAAATTTATTTAAAATAGTAATAACTGTTAGTGTTATGTAAAATAAAAATTAGTTAATTTGAAAAATATACATTTATTCATAGAATGAATTATTATATTAAATGAAAATTCCTTAACTAAAATCTTTTTCTGAAACTTGTGTTATTATGGTGAATATGTAATTACTAGGGGGTATCCCGCGGGCTCTGCCCCCCCCCCCCCCCTTCCTCCTTTCCCCTCCCTCCTCACACCAATACACTCTTGCTCTTTTCATCCGGCTTTGATACAACTACTAAGTACTATCCATCATAATCCAACCTCTTCTAATCTATTCTGTGTGCACCTTCTGCTTAACTATAATTCTACAAAAACCATGGTCAGGTTAACGATAAATTTTTATACGATCAATGACAAATGGTTGAAAATAATAATAATAAGAAAATACTGAAATAGCAGCTTTTGTTCTTCTATATTTTATTTACAGAAAATGAAGCTATGCAAAAATAATGATGGAAAAAAAATATTCTATGATTTTTAGCACTATCTGTCATATAAATAATTAATTTTCTTATTAATATCGCAACGATATAAATTTGAACGAAACGGCTAAAAGACAATTAGAGCAATAATTTTGAAAAACTACATTATCGAAAAATTTAAATGCTGTAAATGGAATTTTTATGAATAAAAGGGAATAATTTTTATGTTCTATAAAACAAATAAACCAAACAATAAAAATTAAATATAGGGTTCGCTTTGAGCCCCGAACTTTTCTCACAACCCCCTACATCGGCAATTACAACGAAATTTCGTTCTGAGTTTCTTAAAGTTCATTTTATTAAATCGGTTTAAATTATTAAATGTTTGAAAATGTATATTATAACACAAACTGTTTTTTGTCCCAAAAATATCAAATGTTTTCAACCTACATTTGTGTCAAAAAGTGAGGAAATAGACCTTTAATTATGTACTTTCATCAATTTGTTTCCTTTTTTTCTTTTTTAATAAACTTATTTTAAAAACCATCTACCAACTTTACTATTTAATGTAAAAATTATTCCTTTAAAAAAAAGTTATTATTCCTTTAAAAAAAATTCGAACTATTTTTCATGATAAATATTACATATCTTGTGACTAATTCAAAATAAAAAAGGTTTTATTAATAAAACATCAGCAAAAATTATAAATATATGTATTATGTAACTTAATTAAAATAAAATCCCCTGAATGTATTCTATAATCATTGCATTCATATTCATTCATTGCATGCAATGCATTCATAATTAAACAAAATGACGTCACACGATCTTTTATGATAAAGTGTTATATTGCAAGAGAAATACATACTCAAATAGTAGTTTTTGTTTTTCCTTATTTTAGTTCACAGGATGGCAAACAACTATCGGAAACCACTATTATATGATTTTTAGCACTGCCTGTCAAAAAACTAATTAATTTTCTTGTTAGTATCGAAATTATAATAATTTGAACGAAACGGGAAATGACAGTGCAATAAAATGCTATAAAAACTGCATTATCGATCAAATTGCATTATCGTAAAACGAAATGTATGTATGGATAAAATAAGTGTAAAAAACAATAATTTTAATGTTATTTAAAAAAAAATGTGCAACAATCAGGACTCGAACTTTGAACCTATAGATCATCAATCGAGCGCGCTACCCATATTGCAATTTGAACGCTAGTAAAATGATAGACTAAAGGATAGATAAAGATTGAACGTTACGCTCGTATAGAAGGATAGACTCACGGCTATTATATTATGGATGGATGGATGGATCATTCGCACATCAAATCAGCACCATAAATATAAATTGGAATTTCGATTACTAATTATAAGCCGATAAACATAAAAACTTCAACAGTTTTGATGGAAATTTAACAACTAAAGGGTTCAAGGAAAAAAATGGTTAAATATCAATAATTGAGAAGATTATAATAAAGCGAGAATTATTAGCTATCAGGACACAATAGTAATTTACATATCGAGGGCTGAAATTAGAAGACTACGCCTGCGGTTCATATTGAAGCCCGACGAAAAGCGAGGGCTTTTATTGAACCAAGGGCGTATTCTTCCTTTCAGCCTGAGTGTATGTATAACGTTTTACGCACAACTGCACAACTTAATTGTAGAATAAATCAATTTTTGAATTTTTTAAACTCGCTAAACATTTTGAAAATTATACTAAACATGCCATGATTTGCTTTATAAACTTCATACAATAATTTATTTGTTTGTTCTAATTTTATGATTATTTTCCGGGCGATTATTTTACGGGCGGCAAAGTAGAAAAATACACTAATGTTTTATATAGCAACGGGATTTTATTTTACGGGCGCATAGTTCAACTTTCAGCCACGATAACTAGGATGTAAAATGTGTTTTACGATTCGTTTGTGCGTAAAAATAATTAATAAATTTTCTAAATAAAATATTTATAGTTTTGTTGACAGATGGATTTGTTGATTTTATATTAAAATAAAATTTTCTGCATTTATTCAACTTCGTTAACAAAATTATTTGATTGCAAGTTATGTTCAACAATTTTTGGATATACATACTATTAACTACATAATCACTACCAATCAGAGAAAACTAGAAAAAATGTCATCATCGCAAACTTAAAAACAAAACTGTTTATTGTCATTTTACAGGAAAAAATTAAATAAATTAATTTTTTTATTAATATTATTAATTTATTAAACAGGCGGAGTTTAATTTTCCATATTATATTCGCAATGCGACTTTAAAAAAAAACTTCTCCAAGAACAACACAATAACAGTTGTCTCTCTCTATCTCAATGAAAGCTATAATTCTATTTGATCGTTTACAAAAAAACATTGTTGGGGATAATGCGATCGATATAATCGTTTAAAACAAAAATTTAACAAAAAAATATCGATCGATTGCATTTGTATCACAGCTTTCGGTAGAGAATGACTGTAATACACGATTCGACGACGAGACGATCAGTTTTATTTTTTAATTTTAATATTATATAAAAATAATTTATGGTGTTTTGTTGTTGTTTTTTTTCGCATTTGCTGTGATTTTTGTTGTAAAATTCTTTAAAAATAATTGTGACGAATAAATACGATAATAAATTGAGATAGGTATATTTGTAAAGTTAATGTGTCTCTTTTTAAGAATAATATCAAATTTTGGTTTTGTGTGGAGAAATAAAAAAACGTAATATTTATTAAATCAGTCTCCCTCTGACGTTCGATAGAAGAACCGAAAAAGTGTTAATAGTAAAGTGATAGTTTATTGAGAAAATAATAAAAAATTCGTAGGAAACGTCAAAGTTGTGTTTAGTTTTTAATTTCGATAAAAAAGTTTTCGTCGCGGATATAAATAAATAAATATATATATTTACAATAAATGATTAAGTGAAATAAATGTTTATGTGAAAATATTTAATAAAGTGAATTTTATCTAGAATAAATATTATAATAAGTGATTTTTATTAAATTTTATTTTATTTTTGTTAAAAGAAATATAAGAAATAATTTTATTAAAATGGATCCGTCAGGAGGACGTGATTCACGTTATAATTTAAATTATAGTATGAGTATGATGAGTGAACAACCAGAAATATATGGTAATCCAAATGTTTCATTAGCTCGACCGCCGAGTGGTTTAGGGCAAGTGATGGGACGTGGTGGTTCTGGCGGTCTTATGAATTCACAGAATTCACAATGTGGAAATAATAATTTAACTTCTCGCGGTTTAAAAAGAACAAATTCTGATTGTTACGATCATGATCGTTCGGGCATGATTGGTGTGACACAAAATTTAAGTGTATTAGAAAATTGTGGTTCAAGTGGTGGAGGACAAGGTGGTAACGAAATTGTTAATGTTGAAGATACTTATACAACATTAACACAACAAAATAAAAAATCACCTCCAAGCAATGGAAAGAAAACAAAAGGTCGTGTTAAAATTAAAATGGAATATATCGATAATAAATTACGTCGTTATACAACATTTTCGAAAAGGAAAACAGGAATTATGAAAAAAGTGAGTATTGAATTTATTTTCACTATTTTGTATCTAAAATAAAATAAAAGTTTGACATAACCTCAATACACATTTTTCCGACATATAAACGTCAAAATATAAATAACCAAAAAAAAATGTATACGAAAACTTACGAAATTTTATTCAGTTTATTTCCCCAGCTTGTATTTTGTTTTCTCTTTTTCTCTATTGTTTTACGAACGACATCCACGTGCTGTATGAAAGAGATAATAGTATGTTTATATACATATAAAATAAAGTATGAAAATGACAAATAAGGTAAATTTTAATTTTGCCTATTTCCATAACGCCTACATTTTTCATAGATTTTAATTCCGTATCAATAATATAATATTTAAAGTTTTTTTATTGTAAATTAATTATTATTTTTTCTCCATATTAGGTAATGATTAGAGTAAAAAGGTTCTTATATTATTTATCTTATCTATTTTCTTATTCACAAATTTGGTCAAAAAAATCTATTGGTTTGAGTTAAAAAAATTGAACTTATCGATATAATTTATCGTTTGTGTAGCTGTTCTATTTTTTGTAGTTTTGTTGTGGATTGTTATTGTTGGCGATTGTTATTGTTGTTGGATTATTATTGTTGGGTTGTTAGTACGAACTGCAATGACCACCTAAATCAAATTCGATTAGAATTAGTCTGTCAATAAACGTTAGACCAAAATGCCTTTAAGCAATCCAAAAACTAATCAAACTCAATTTATCACGAGGAATCATTTAATTGAAATATTGAATTCTCACTCTACGTTTTGACCAGTAATTAACTGTTAATTTTAACGAACGAATTCATTTTTCAAACTAACATCATAATAAATTCTAATTAAATCATTTCTTACAGTCATTTTTGTAATTGTCTAAATATTAAAACAAAATCACCAACAATTAATTACAATCACGCTTTCCTATGAATAATGTTAATATTCAAATTGCAAAAAAAAAAATTGTTAATTTACCTAAAAGTTTAACCTCGATGTATCATTTCACATCCAAAAGCTAAATGAACAAACTCTCATGCCCTTTTTATCTTCTTCAATGTCTTAAGTCGAAACTAAAGAAATGAAATTATGATTTTGATTTTTTTCTTAAATTCTTAATTCCAACAAAACAATAACAAATAATTAGCATTGACCATGACATAGTCAAAATAAATATTAGAATATTTGTATAAAAGGAATTCATCATCTTAATAGTAAATCTTGTTGTAAACAAAATGAAAGATTAATAAATGAAAAAAACGATTTAAAAATATTTACGAGTGGCAGGTGAAAATTTGAGCCACTACGGTCTTATGGATTTTGCATTTTGTAGTTTCATAGTTAAGAGCTGTATGCTATTTTAATATTATGATTCTGATTGTTTGATTTTAAACAGAGTCAAAATTTACTTTAGCTTGAAGAAATCTTCATCCAATCTGATTTTTCTTTGTTCGATTTATCGATTTTTAAGTTTTATTTTTTCTATATGTAGTCGGGCAATACCATTGACAATTGGCATGTATTAGATAGTAGATACCCTAACCTTTGTTTTATTTGTTTGACGGCTCTTCACTTTGTTGTAAGTGGTTGTTACCACTGTTCTAGATCAGTGGTTAAAGTGCTGTTTTTTTCTACAAAAGTGCCGCTATTCGATTTCCGACGAAGTTTAATTTTCTTGTGCATTTTTCATACGTGGTCGTTAGCAATCATTCTAAATGTACGGTATATGTGAAAATGGTTAATACAGTGAAACTTCCATAATTCGAACCACCAAAAGCCATCAATTTTAGTTCGATTTAGGGAAATTTCGAAATATAGAAACGATTTATAAAGAAATTCAAAATTTTAATTCGAAATATTAATACGATTTATAGAGAAATTCGAATAATAGAAGTTCGATTTATGGAAGTTTGACTGTATGTTTGTTGTCTTTATTAGGGTTGATTAGGGTTGCACTGATAAGCAATTTTGCCCATTACCGACTACCGATTTATCGGCGTTCTTTATCGGCCGGTACCGATTAATCGGCTGCCGATTATTTGATGAAAATGAGTTAAACAAAGCTGCGCAAGCCTTAGTTTAAAAATATTATACAAATGTCACTTTTATTTATTTATTTATAGTTTGTCAATATTTAAATAAAAAAATTCTGTAACTGTTGAAAGTGCTTTTTTGCATTTGTCTGGCAACTATTTTTCTTTCGTAGGTAAAACAATCTGCCATCCTCGGCTTATTTTTTACCCAATATCTAGGTTGACTGTGGCACATTTGGTGGATTCGTGTATCTGGGAACGAATTCGTCGTCATTATTTCAAACATGACTACTATGGTATGGAAATAATAAAAACTTACGTAAAAAGGTTTTCAACTATGGATGATTATGGTGTTTTAGAATTTGGAATTTGTGTGTTTAAAATGCAATAAACAATTAAAAACGCATCAAAAAATGACTATTCCACAACTTTCGTAACCAACAAAATTGTTCATATTTTTTACATCCACTTTCTGCTCTATCAAAACCCCACAGCGCATCATAGAATTTTTTAATCACATCATGAATATCTAAAGATTCAACTAGATCATGTTGAATAGAAAGCAAACACAGTCAACTCTCCTATAACGGGATTAATTCGTCCCGCGTTATATGGCAACCGCGTTATGAGAAAAAAAATATAGAAGAAAAATCATATAAACTTATATCGCGTTATATGGAAACCGTTTTCTCGTTATATGGAATACGCGTTATGAGAAACTGAGAACTAATATAAATTTAATGATTTCGTACCGCGTTGTATGGAATCATAGAAATAAATTAATTTTACACAAATAAACCTTTATAGATGGAAAACCGAATAAAGACGCCGATAAAATAAGAAATTGGAACCGAACCATTTTCGATTTTTTTGAAATTTCAAAAATCGTTAGTATAATGAAATAAATTAATACGTATTTTTTACTATTTATATTTTTTCAATAGTTTTGATACAGGGTGGCTCGAAATTTCTTAAGAAGTTTAGTAACAATCAAAGATTAAAGTTAAATTGTGCTCGAACGAGTTATTCGATTTGAGTAAATTCAGTGTAATTTTTTTTATTAAGCCTTATTTAATACCTTATAAACAAAAAACAGTCCAGTATAATCGGTAAACTTGTTTTTCGTGAATAAAGCATAAGGTGGCATAAAGTCCAAAAAATTTGTTTGGTCAGCATTTTTATAAAGCCTCACTAAGTACCTTTCAAACAAAAAGAAATTTAATCCAATCGAATAACCCGTTCGACAGAAATTTAAATTTAATCTTTGAATATCACTAAACTTCTTAAGAAATTTCGAGTCTCCCTGTGTCAAAACTAGCGAAAAAATAAAAAATATTAATATATTTTATTATACTAACGATTACCCCAATTTCCAAAAAAAGTCGGAATTGGTCGGATTTATACATCATCGTCGCCAAATCAAGGCGCCGATTCGATTTTCCGTCTATAAAAACTGCATTCGCAAAATGCATTATTAGGTTGTAATTAATTCATTAATGAATTATATAAAATGTCAAATACAGTAAAACCTCGCTTAACGAGCACCTCTAATAAGTAATAACAAGTAATTCGCAAAACGAGCAAAAGAAATTTAAAAAAAATGTCTAACTTAACGAGCGATATTTCGCGCAACGAGTAGAAAAGTCCCGGATTTAAAAAAAAATTAATGTAAACAATTAACGCGTTTAAGGAGCTAAGCCATAAATAAAAAAAAAAACAATTAACGCTTAACGAGTATTTCGCTTGACGAGAATGATTCTGGAACAAATTATGCTCGTTAAGCGAGGTACTCCCTGCTTTTTCATTTCCGCACTGCTGCCAATTTAAAAGATGAAACGGTGCGTTTGTGTTGGTAAACATTTTTATTAATAAAGTAGAAATGAATGAAAACATTACTTTTAACCAAAGTAGAAAGAGCAATTGTGCAAGTTATTGAATGAATACCCTCCAGGAATCGGTGGTTGTGGCAAAGGCTCTTCAACCACTTTCAAGTTTGTTCGGCTTGTTTGACTCCAAATTATTGTAACAGTTGTACGGGCTGAAACATTGCCATTTTCAATGATTGATTCACTGGATTGAGCAGTGGTTGATGAGGTCGTTGAAACATTTTCAGCTCTAACAATTTTCGAACCCATGATGCTGTCAGCCATTTTACGTTTATTGTTGAGCGAATGTTGAATGTATTTTTCTGTAACCTTATCAGACTCCCAACCACCATGTTTGTTAATTGTAGTTAAATTCACACCGGAATCTGCCAACCAGGATGCAGACGATCGACGGAAGCAATGGCCAGTGTACTCACCCGGTGACGAAAGATTCAAGAAAATTGCAATTGTCTTCGGATAGCCTCCAATCGTGTTAATGCCGATCGGCTGTTTGATGCATTTGCCTTTACGAAAACCCAAAAAGAATCTGTCGATGATAACGCCATGAGGACATAGTCCTGAATACATCTTGAAAATGAAACCGAATTTACGTCCCGATCACTTCCTCGTTGATGACAAATTTTCGAAGGATTTTGGTTTTCGTTTTCGGTACGGTGATTTTAATGCCATTGTCCATGTATTCGACATCCTTTACGTTCAAATTCAACAATTCGCTTCGTTGACAAGCGCCATAGACACCGACAATAAGGGCCACCTTAAAATTGTGAGGTTAGGAAAATGAAACAAAAAAATTATCAGTAAATTTTACCTTCGTAGCCAAATGAACATCGTCGCGAGCGTTCTTCAGGAATTTGTAGATTTCTTCAATGGTGAAGATTCTTGATTTCTTCGCAAAATAATTGTCATTTTTACGCTTCAAAAGAACTCGAAAATTATTGAATTTTGAGATATCGATGTTGTCCTCCACGCCTCTGCTGTCCTCCATCGAAATAAACAAGCAACTTAGTTTCCTCAATCACTTTAATTTTTTTTCACAGCACCATTGTTTGAACGCTCGATACGTTTTTTCGTATTTTGCTTTGGATATTACCGGCAATAAAGTTTGCAAAGCTCTTTCTGCTGCTCCTTCCAAATCGGAATCCTCCCCTGAGCTCATTTTTTGCAGTTTCTCAATAAAATACACGCGAAATGAAAACACGTTTGTAGAGTGGGAACAATCAAGAACAAATGACGTTTTTTTCTTGCATATAACCCAAATTGCATATTGTCAAGGCATTGTTGATCGATCAACACTTCGCGTAGTTTTTTTGTAGTGATTTTTTGTAATTTTTTTTTATTTTTTGTCTATTGTGGTAATTAAGCCATAGACAACGCTGGCGTGATGACATCATCCAAGACCTTCATGGATGTAAACGCCAGAGATAGAGAAGTACTTAAGTGCAGAAAACGTTGTGTGCAACTCGTTTTGAAATGAATTATTTTCAGCACACGTCCTAATTTTCAATACTCGCTTCGCTCGTATTGAAAACTTAGGACTAGTGCTGAAAAAATCTCCATTTCAAAACTTGTAGCACAAACTACTATTTTGTAGTGGCAAACACTTAACCGTATAAATGACGGTAAATTCAAATCTTGCGTGTATTTCAGGATATCCTTTAAAAAAATGAACAATATTTTTCCCATAAAATTATTTGATTTTGTGCAACAAATAGAGAATCTCTAATGAGATCCACATTTGGGACAGCAATCGATCCGCTTTAGGGAATACAATTTTTAAGACGATCCACATTAAGGACATTGCAATTAAATAATGTTTTGCTAAATTCTGAACAATTTGCATATAAATTACGAGTTATTTTTAACTAAATTCAGAAAATATTATGCAAACTTAGTAATGGGAAGCAAATTTGTATTTTTATAAATACACATTTTACTGTAGGAACTTTCAAAACCGTAAGACGAAAAAAACGATCCACAATTTGGACATTTACCTTATTTAGAACTTTTGCATTATTTTATTAACAAACTTTATTTAAAATAATGTCCCGTTTTTCACCCTTCAAACTGGCCTACCTTTCAGTTTGATAACCGTTTTATTTCTATCACTTTCTGGATTGGACCAGTTTTATTAAGTATATTCAACACCTTTATTGTATCACACCAACAGGACAATAATACGGTACATAATTTTCTTTCAAAAGAATGCTCTTTCCAGAGCTTAAAAAAAACATCCATTGATTGTAGAAATTTCTAGTATAAGGATACGTAATGATGTACATAAAATTTTTTTATTCAATAAGAATTAACAAATTTATTCACAATTTAAATTTATTTATGTTTTTTATTTACACTGTTTTATGTATTTCGTTAACAAATAATTTATCACTGTCTGCAAACAATGTCGCATGCCGACTTAAAACTGTGTCTCGTCTGCAAAAAAAATTGCTTAAATAAATTTTTTGGAAATGTTCCCTATATTGCAAAAAATACTTCTTATTTATTTATTAGTCCACTTAAACCTGAACAATTGTTTTACATGTACCAAAACCCCGGATATAGAAGCCTAACTTATTTTTTAGCACAAAAGAAATCGTGAACTTGTAGAGCCATTTAAAAAAAATTCAAAAAATCGCCATAACGCCATCTGGAAAAATAAAACTCTATATAAAAATTATTCAAAAAAATTTAATCAAAAACACTAATCCAATTTTTTACACATGGCAATGTTCATTGTTTATTGCAAATGGCGTGAATCAGTAGGGCTATGATTAATTAGGAGGTTTTGCAGGTACATATATATATTTTGTTGTTGTGTTGACCTTTTTTCTCAAAATTTTTTTAATAATGCATGTTTGATGACGATGCCGTAAATGATTTTTGTTTTATTATAATTGGTATAGAATATAGATAGAGTAAATTAAGGTTGAACACAATTTTGTTTTGTAGTTTGTTTTGATTCTGTTAGAATTGAACATAAAAACTTGAAAATTTTAATTTCGTAGCTAAACATTTCTTCTGGAATCGTATTTTATAATCCTTATTTTTATATTTGGTTATGTCGAATACATTTATATTTAATCATTGCGATTTAGAACTAGGTATCGCTTCATGGTTTTAGCAGTTTTTTCGTAACATCATTTTTCAATATGTCCCATCGTTCGTTTGACAATTTTTGAATTATATGAAAGAAATCGACTGTTTCATAATTAATTTTAGCAGCAACATTCACCACTAATTAAGGCTTGCAAATTTATCGACATTTTTAATTACCGGTAATACGGTAAAAACTATTATAAAACGGTGAACCGGTAATTTACCGAAATAATAAATTTTAATCAAATTATTTTAAGCAAACTATTTATAACTTAAATTGGCGTGTAATAATAAATAATAACATATTTGAGGAAGAAAATTTAAAAATTTAAGAAATTTCTTAAGATTTTGGTTATTAAAATATTGTCCGAATTGTATTGTTAAAGTGTTATCATTCAAGCTCGACCTTAGATTAGTGCAAATCAGACCAGCTTCTGCAAACGCATGCTCGAATTCGAAAATTTTGTTCTTGGAAAAATTCAATTTAACTTTTAACAATATTTGTGAACCTCTTAGATCATTTTTCAGTACTACTTTCCACAAAATGTTAATTCATTTTCTTTTCACTTGTACTTTGCAGCTTTCCTTTTATTGTTAATTCTGATAATGCTAATATGGACGCAGTTGATCGATCACTGGAAGCGCCTACTTCTGAATCTGGGCTTCCGGTCTCAAATTCATCATTTTTAAGCAAAACGTTCAATTAATTCAACAATTTTTTGGGATTGAAAGTATCAATTTTACCAAACTTCTTGCTTCTGTAAATTTGTTCAAATTGTTTTATACATCAAGTTCGAAACAAATAGAGGGTCATACACATATACACTGAAAGAAAAAACTCGTTCACCACAACCTCAATTTGTGCCAACCGAATATTTCTGTCACATTAACTTCAAAATTCAGTTGTCTTACCCGCTTCTATTGGTTAATAAAAACTATAAAAATTATTTGCTTCAACCGAACTAAAAATGCTTTACAGTTGTTGCCTGTTGGAACAGAATATTTCGTTCAAGTTCAGTATAGTATAGTACTTTACTTATAATTTAATTTCGATAAACTGTTTGGAGTTTCTATTGTCAAAAATAGGATGACAAGACAAAAAAGTTATAATAAAACTTAAAAAATGCTTATTTAGGTAAAAAATACATATACAAACATTTGTTTTTCTGATTAACTAATTAATTAAAAATATAATCAACATCTTAATGTATTAAAAAAAAAAGAAGGCAGTTTTGAAGACTGCCGCGACAGAAGTGAAAACTTAAGACTGAAATAGCTGTGTTTTTTTGTATCTTCCAATTATTGTAGCATTGCAAATTAAAATTTCGGAATTTTTAAATTAAAATCATTAAAATTATTCAGGGTTTCACATCTATCACCCTTCCAAGCAACTATTGTATACATTTTTATATTAAAATAATAAAAACATATCATATACAAATTTCCGTCTATCAACACCTTAGAAAGCATGTTGTTGTGGGACCTTGTTCTTTAAAGGTTTTTATGTGTTGTTGTGACACACATTGTAATTTCTACTACCAAACACATTTTATTTTAAAAAAATAACGTGTCATCATATAATATTCTATAACTAAGACTATTCCATAACTAATCGTTGATTGAAAAAACTTCATCCGCCAGTACCCTTAAGATATCCCTTTGGCTAGTGAGATTTCACTGCTATTGCCAGTGGTATACAATATCTCAAGATAACTCATATGCCAATAGCAGGAACTAAAGTACGCGGGGTTGTCACACCCATATCTCAACAATTTTAAATTTTACAAATCTTCCTGCGGAAAGCTAAGTAAATTCATTGGTATTAATGCGCATTGTTGCCGTTTGCAAATCACTATCGGCTAAGTGCCACCAGTTTTAATTAGTTTATTCATCATGATTGCCATCCATGTTTAATCATACACAAGCTATGCTTCTTTGTATAGAATTTTTGCGATTTCTGTTTCGTAATTTTGAGCTTTAAAGCGATATAATCGATGTTATCAAGTATCAAGTTACAAGTATTAAGTCTTCACTTAATTTTAGAAACATGTATTACATACCATTGCAAACCAACAACATATTTGATGTAGATGATAAAATTTGTAACATCATGATGAGTTAAATTCCAATACATATAATTTTGATATATAAATGTAATTGTTTCAGGTTATACTTACATTTTTAATTTTATAAAAATTATATTCAACAAAAAATCATTGATCAAAGCAAACTACCGTTTAAAACGATAGTTAAATAAAAACCAAATTAAATAATTATCAACATTTAGGCAAAATCCCTTAAGATAATTATAAGAGCCCTGAGGTGGTTTTTGAAAATAATAAATTTGCCAGTTACCTTTGGGCTTGTGTACACAACAACTTCCCAAATTTTCATGATGATCGGATAAATGGTGTATTAATGCATAAAGGACAAACAGACATACTTTCAATTTTATATATATTCAATATTTATTTAGTATGATGACATGAATGCAAATTGCAAAAAACAGTAGCAATAAAACTTTAAAAAACTGCGTTATAGATCAATTTTTTAAAATTCGTTCAAAGAAATTTTTATGATTTTATGAATTCATGAATAAAAAAAATAATTTTAATGATATTTAATAAAAATAAAAAAAAAACAAGAAAAAAATGTACCACTCTAGGAATTGAACTCACGACCTATAGAACCTCAGTCGACCGCGATATCCATATTGCAATTTGAAACGTTAAGAACGGATAGAGGTATTTTATGTTTAAAAATATTTTGGTGATTTGTAAACATAATAACTCGAATATATAAATTTTTCCCTATACAAAATTGCACAACGCGCCTGAAGAAGTTTTCACTTCAAAAACATATGAGAGTAACAGGATATTTTTTAGAAATAAAATAGCTTTTTTCTTACTTCTGGCAGCACAAATCACTTTTTAAACTATAGATATTTTTTCACCATCATCTCACATAATTTCTTAAAACTATAAACAATAGTCAGGAAATAGTTATTTGCGTACCAAGGTTGTTATAAGGATTTCAACGGCCCGAAGGCGATATGACCAGCCTGAGGGCCCCTGGCCCGAGGGATTCATATCGCCTGAAGGCCGTTAAAATCTGATAACGACAGTGGTGCGTACAACGATTTATTTTTCATTAAATGTTTTAATAATAAATTGGAGTAATTAATAATTATTGAAAAAAGTTTCATTTTGGTTTCAGGTTGCTATGAAAAAATATTTTGATTTCTCTCTAAATGTACATATTTATTTATAAGTAGTTACTAAGTAGTCTTTGCATTTTCGAACAGCTTTAATCGTTTTAATAAAACAATTTGTTTTAATAAAACTAAAATTGGTTCCTGTCATATAATATTAAAAAAATATACGAAAACTTAAGAAAATATGGATTTACCAGATCTTGTTTCACAAAATGCAGCTAAGGCCATTGCCAACTTGCTGCCAATCAAATCCAAGGTCCGTTACGACCAGAAATACAGCCTATTTATGGAATGGAAGATCTGGAATAATATTGCAGTTATAGATGAGACCGCGTACTTCCAAGAATTGGTATGTTCTTTCAAGTCGTTATATATTGCACTGTAAGCCGTATTTATATTACTTTTTTAATTTTTAGTCTGAAAAGTTTGCCCCTAATTCACTCTGAACAAAATACTCGATGCTGAAAACCACTTTATTAGTTAATACCAATGTCGATCTTACAAAATTCAGCCGCCTGATTGCCTTTCTCAAAACGAAGTCGAAAAATTACGTAACAGAAAAATCCAAAGTGTTAGAGCTGCACCATATCCAATGTTTCATTCAAGATGCCCCTGATAGTGATTACCTTCTGCACAAAGTAGTTATTTTAATGGGTGTGTTTGGGGACTTGCGGAGGGATGAGTTGACGAAGATGTGATAGACGGCATTGAAGAAAAGGGTTCCTGTGTAGTTGTTAAGGTACCTTCCACCAAAACTAGCCCCTCGTCAGGGTTTAGTATTATAGACGAGGATAAATTCAGGGCCTTACAAATAATCAAAAAATATATGTCTATAAGGGGAGAAAAGGCTTCCAAACGGTTTTTTCTAAATTATAAGAACGGAAAATGTACTGAACAGCCCGTGCGAAAGAACACCTTAGGCAATGTTCCAGCAACTGTGGCAAAGTTTTTGAAATTAAAAGATTGGAAAGGATATACTAGACATTGCCTAAGAAGAACATCGGCCACTCTATTGGTTGGAGCAGGGGCATCTTTCGAAACGTTGAAGATGCATGGGAAGTGGAAGAGCTCTTCAGTGGAGAAGCGTATGTAGAAGAGAGTGTTACTACCAAAAATAAGGCTTCTAAACTTTTAATGGATGCGTTGGAACTAGCAGAGCATCCAACAAACTATACCGCGACGAATACAAGCGATCAAGTGATTTCAGTGGAACACACAAATTCGAACACTCCAGATCTGCAAACCCATACATTTTCAGACAATAATTTTAACTATTGCAATTTTAATTTTTATATAAACTAATTTTAAATAAAATCATTTATAATAATTTATTGTAATAGTTATTTTGGTGTCCCTTCAAATACGTTGCTATGAAAACGTTTACATAGCAACGGGCCGTTATGAGGGCCGTTATGGCTAAATAACAACCGGAATTTATGATGTGATATGATGTTCATAACATTATTCAAATCGAAGCTGGTTATGAAAAATAACATTCTAATGAAAAATAAAATTAATTTTTTCTATTTAGTTTATATAAATTATAAAACTTTGTTTAAAACAGACCACAAGCTTTACCACATTTTTCACTAACAATAAATAAATCAAAACTGATTTATATTATATTCTCAAATAAACTAGCTCAACAATTTAAACAAAAATCGGCACTTCACTCGAAAAATCAAACAATTTTTTATAATACGATTTACAAATATTTGCTATAACAGAACAATAAACACACTATACAAAATGGAATGTTACTTTAACAAAAATAACATCTCAAACTAAAAAGAGAAGAAAAAACAAAACTCAAAATATAATAACCATAAAAAACGATGTTAGTTTTGGCAACCGAATAAATCTGTTGAATATACCAATATCAAGATTAATTGCGTAGTTGTGACAACTACATCAGAAAAAAAGAATTTTTTGCAATCTACAAACGGTTATTCATTTAATGTAACCGAATTTGAGTTATCAACACTAAATTCAGTTATAGAGGACGAATCGCAATTACTTTAAACGAATTTTGATTGTAATAATTGCAAGTCTGATTCTATAACCTCTTATTGATCTTCACAACCACATTGATAATAAACTTTTCTTTCAGTGTACATATACATAAAATCGCACTTTTTTGACATTAATTTACGAACTGTGTAGTGCAAAATTATACAAATAAATTGCGATGTTAGTTAAGTTAAAAGCACTTTGACATAACATTTCTCTAAACTGTGTTATGAATGTTGGTTTTATCCATTCTTAAATTCTTACTTGAGACGTCATTGTATTTTTCATTGTAAACTTATTAATTTTTCTGTTAAGTTTTTCAATCAATCAGGTTAAGTTAATAATGCGCAGTCCCCAGAAAATATCGAAAGAGACCGAAAATAAATTTATAAAGAGTTCAGAACTAGATCCAATGTATTATATAGGCGACTATATAACTATAAAACACATTGCAACTGTGTGTCCAATTCGACGTTACAATGGCAACATCTCAGACATCCATTTGGCTACTCCGATGTAGTAGCATGGATAGACTCGCTCGATGTAAACATCTAATGTTCAAATGTACTGCCCAATGTTCAAATATTTTACTTTTTAATTTACTTAAAAGACACGCAATCAAATCGATTGTAAGTTCATTTCATGTGTATCCATGTATTGTTTTAGGTAGATTTCATAGAAGAGTCTACCTATTTTTAAGTTTAATTTTTTAATGTGTCACAAAAAAACCATACGCTAAATAAAAACAGTTACCGAATTTTTTTATTTAAATATTGCCAAACTATAAATAAATAAATAAAAGTGACATTTGCATAACATTTTAAACTAAGGTTGCAAAGAAAGCGTTCCGATTTTGGTGGAATTGTCCCGACTTGTGAAGAAAAGTTACGCATTCTAATTAATAGTCTAATTAAAAAATTCATTTGGGTAGATTTGTTTAACTCATTTCCATCAAATAATCGGCAGCCGATTAATCG
>OY856187.1:4867119-4934624 GCA_963693315.1 Diogma glabrata | reverse complement strand
TTCTATTCTACTAAAATTACAGACACGTTGTTAGTATTTAGAGCAAACAATAAAGTTTACTTAACAAAGTTTAGTTTGTATTAAACCTTACCATGGGCGCATCATTTACTACGGTTAAAATAATTATTTATCATTTTACGATTCCTTTATAAAACTTCTTTGCAGTTTGATTTGCAGATTCAGTTAAAATATTTGGTATATTGGATTCATAATTGTTTAAACAGCATATATGAAAGAAATAATCGGCGCCGATTAATCGGTAATCGATAATCGGTCATTTTGCTTATCGGTGCAACCCTACTTATATGTAACTTTGGTAAATAGAAGAGCAGTACGATAACTGCCAAGTTTCGAGCACATATCATGAAAGAAACGATGGCTTAATGCTCAACCTCTACCAAAAACAATATATAAACGCATAAATATTTGTAAATTCAATTCCAATTGCAAAATATACATATTCGTTTCTGTGATTTATACCTAGTATTTGTTTAAATTAATAGGTCTTGCGCATCTTCAAATATAGGGTACGCTAATGGATAACTAACTTCACCGCCTAAACTAGCAAATTAGAAAATGGAATTCAGAATTATTGTGAGTCTTTTAAATACCGTAAAACGCTTAGTTTCATCAAAACCAATTATCGGCGCTTGAAACAAAAAAACAGATAAAAATATTGCGACGCTGATGCATAGGCTGACTTCACCACAGCTCTGAAAACATAGTGTTCTGGATATATAATGAGCTAATATCCATAAAATACTTTAATTAAAAGCTAACCAATATTATGAACTTCGTAGTTCTAATAATAAAAATATTAAAGCAGGCAGTAGTATCCCAACAAACATAAATTCTGTTGCACGAGAAAAAGAAAAAAAAATTTTATCGGAAGTGACAAAGCGGAAGTTAGGATTCAGAACTGTTGTAAACCGTACTAAATGTGTATGTACCAAATTTCATCCAACTCGATTATCAGGTACAGAAGTTATTGAGCTTCCAAAATAACAGGTGCTTGGAGGACCCCCCTTGTTCACTATCGCTAAAAAAACTAATCAGTTCCTTGCCATACATATTTGCATCTTTTTGCAAAGTGTAATCAAAATTACTTAACGAACGAATGTTGTATGACATTGAAACAATAAACAGGTGTTCGGGAGGACCCCACCACTTATCCCAATATTGTCCAAAAACTAGTCAATTCTTTGTCAATAAAGTCTTTATCTTTTTTCAAAATGCCATTAAAATTGATTAATGAATGAAATCTGTATGCTCCCAACAAACTTGAAAAACAAAGCGTGAAAAGTCAGCAGTTGTATGGTAGACCCCTCCCGCCACTTTGATCAATGTGTCCCAAAAGATGTAAATTATCTTCTTACACTAATTGAAACCTTTCCATAAGTTTTATCATAACCACTTCATTATTGTAGGCTGTAGTGTGCATAAAGATACTGAAAACACTGCCAACAATTAAAAAAATATTTTTTTTACCGGAAGTAAAAAACCGGAAGTTGCGATGCAGAATTTTTGTACATCATACTAAATGCTTATGTGCAAAGTTTCATCCAATTTGATTATCAGGTACAGATGCTATAGAGCTTTAAAAAAAACAGGTGTATGGGACACCCTCCACCACTTTGTTCACTATCGCTCAAAAACTAATCAGTTCTTTGCCATACATGTTTGCATTTTTTTCCCAAGTTTCATCAAAATTGGTTCAAGAACGAATGCTGTGTGCTCCCAACAAACACTGAAAAAATGATGACACAGTAAACAGGTGTTCGGGAGACCCCGTACCACTTATCCCAATATTGTCCAAAAACTAATCAGTTCCTTGTCATTTAAGTCTCCATCTTTTTCCAAAGTGTCATTAAAATAAATTAATGAATGAAGTCTGTATGCTCCCAACAAACTTAAAAAACAAAGTGTGAAAAGTCAGCATTTGTATGGTAGACCCCCCACCACTTTGATCAATGGTCCCAAAATATGATAATTATCTTCTCACACTAATTGGAACCTTATTCCATAAGTTTCATCATAATCACTTCATTATTGTAGGCTGTAGTGTGCATAAACACACTGAAAAAACTTCAAAAAAGTACAAAAAAAAATTTTTTACCGGAAGTGAAAAACCGGAAGTTGGGATGCAGAACTATTGTAAACCGTACTACACACTCATGTACCAAGTTTTATCCAATTCGCTTATCAGGTACAGATGTTATAGAGCTTTTAAAAAAACAGGTGCTCCAGGGACCCCGCACCACTTTGTTCACTATCGCTCAAAAACTAATCAGTTCTTTGTCATACATGTTTGCGTCTTTTTCCAAAGTGCCATCAAAATTCATTCACGAATGAATGTTTTATGCTCTCAACAAACATAAAAACTTTGTGGAAAAAACCACCTGTTGTATGGTGGACCCCCCAACCCTTTATCCAACGTGCTCCAAAAGCTGACAAAATCTTTCTCATGTTATTTAAAAGCTTTTCGCAACGTTTCATGAAAATCAATCGGTAATTGTAGGCTACAGTAGGGATAAACACCTGAAAAAAAAACTTTTTAACCGGAAGTGACAAACCGGAAGTTGGTATGCAGAAATTTTGGAAACAGTATTAAAACCTTATATACTAAGTTTCAATAAGATCATAGCCCGGGATCAGAAGTAATTCAAGATTTAAACTTAGAGGTGCTCGGGAGACCCACCGCCATTTTGTCCAAATTTGAAATGAATCCAGATCTTCCATTTTCAAGTGAACCTGTATCATTTGCCAAAGTTTCATCAAGATCCTATGCAGAAAACTCACCCACCCACCTTCTAATTTCTACTACCAAACACATTTTATTTTAAAAAAATAGCGTAGCATCAAAGAATATTCCATAACTTAGAGTAAGCGATGGTATCGTTGATTGAAAATACTTAATCCGCCAGCACCCCTAAGATATCACTTTGGCTAATGAGATTGCATTGCTATTGCCAGTGGTATACGATATATCAAAATAACTCATATGCAATAGCAGGGACTAAAGTGCGCGTGGTTGTCACACCCATAGATCGACAAGTTTAAATTTTACAAATCTTCCTGCGGAAAGCTAAGTAAATCCATTGGTATTAATGCGCATTGTTGCCGTTTGCAAATCACTATCGGCTAAGTGCCACCATTTTTAATTATTTTATTTATCATGATAGATTGCCATCCATGTTTAATCATGCATAAGCTATGCTTCTTTGTATAGAATTTTTGCGATTTCCGTCTCGTAATTGTGAGCTTTAAATCGATATAATCGATGTTATCAAGTATCAAGTTACGAGTATTAAATCTTCACTTAATTTTAGAAACATGTATTGCATACAATTCCAAACCAACAACATATTTTTTGAAGATGTTAAAATTTGTAACATCATGATGTGTTAAATTCCAATACATATAATTTTGATATACAAATGTAATTGTTTCAGGTTATACTATCTTTCTTACGTTATTTTTAATTCCATATAAATTATGTTCAACAACAAAAAACATTGATCAAAGCAAACTACCGTTTAAAACGATAGTTAAATAAAAAACAAATTAAGTGTACACAACAAATTCCCAAAATTTCATGATGCATAAAGGACAAACAGACATACTTTCAATTTTATATATATATTAGACTGGTCGTTAAAAACTAAATTTTCCGAGACGCCCCCTAGAAAAATTCTTTGTGGTCAAAAAACCACAACGGCACTATTTTTTTTTTTTCAAATCAAAAGAACACGTGCCGCAAAATCGTAAAACTTGATTTTTTGAAAAATTCGTAGACTTTTTCAAATATCTCAAAATATACAGATGTCAAAAAAAATCACATGGTCATTTTTGTAGGAAATTCAATTCTCTACAAAAAAGGTCCAAGTAATTTTTTTCCGAAAACGTATAGTTCTCATGATATTTTGAAAATGAACTTGTAAGTTTTCGTAATTTTAAAAAAACATAAAAATAAAGATGACGAAAAAGTCCTAATTTTCTTCTTATGCTATAGATTGAAATGTATAAAAAAATAATCGTGACAAAAAAAATCAAAATTAGTACTTTTTCGTCGAAATTTTCATCATTTGGTTTAACGAGTTTCGAAGAATTTCAAGTTTTATTTCAAAATATCTTCAGAAATATAGGTTTTAGGAAAAAAATGACTTGGACCTTTTTTTGTAGAGAATTAAATTTCCTAAAAAAATGATTATGTAATTTTTTTTGACATTTGCATATGTTATGAGATATTAACAATTTTATCAAAAAATAAACTTCGATGATTTTGCGGCACTTCTTCTTTTGATTTAAAAAAAAACAATGATTTAAAAAAAAACAAACAAACAAAAAACAACAACAAAAAAACAACAACAGTGCCGTTGTGGTTTTTTGACCCCAAAGAATTTTTCTAGGGGGCGTCTCGGAAAATTTAGTTTTTAACGACCAGCTTAATATATATATTCAATATTTATTTAGTATGATGACTCGAATGCAAATTGCAAAAAAAAGTAGCAATAAAACTTTAAAAACTGCGTTATAGATCAATTTTTTAAAATTCGTTCAAAGAAATTTTTATTATTTTTATGAATTCATGAATAAAAAAAAATAATTTTAATGGTATTTAATAAAAATTAAAAAAAAAACAATAAAAACATATTTACCACACCAGGAATTGAACTCACGAACTACAGAACATCAGTCGAGCGCGATATCCACATCGCAATTTGAAACGTTAAGAAATGATAGATGTATTTCATATTTATAAAATATTTTTTTTGTTTCTTTAAAAATGCATATTAAAAATGATGACGCGAATGTGTATATAAATTTTACTCCATACAAAATTGCATAACGCGACTAAAGAAGTTTTCACTTCAAAAAAATAATCTATAAACGTCGCTTCCATTTAATAATTTTCTGCTGCATTTACTAAAATACGTAAAAATGCTTAGTTAATATTAATTTTAAATTATCAAAAGATGTTCAAAAGTCAATTATCTAAACCCCTTTTTCACCAACCATATGGTCAAATATAACGTTACTTCATATAATTCACCAATTTCTCCTCACATTTACTGTGCAAAAACATATCTCATTTATTTCACATATAATTAAAAAGCAATTAATAATGAAACCTTAAACTATACAAAAGCTTTTAAACATCAAAATCAAAACTGTAAGCAAAAAAAAAAATTCTTCATTTTTTTTTAAAACGACACTAAAGCTTCGCCTCCACCACTCAAATTTATTTTTAAAGAAAAAAGCAACTTAATCTAATCCAAAGTGTAAAGAATCTTAAAATTCCAATTAAATTTTAAACAAATATTTTTGTATATATATTATCTTAAACTCTCTCAATGCAAACAATCAAATATTAGACAAAAATTTTAAGATTCGAATAATTTTTTTTGTGTTCTTATATGTTTCTTATTTTGTTTTGAATAATAAAATACTTTTTTTCGGTGTTTCTTTTTTGAATGTTTAAAACAAAATAAAGAAAAAAAAATATATAAGACAACTTTAAAAATAACAACAGTTCTTGCGCGATCTCATCACTTTCTTTCACTACAAAACTACAAGTTCGCACAAACGAAAATCATAACCAGATGTTATGATTTTTTATAGTTTTCCATAGTTTTCATGAAAATTTTGTATAATTTTTTTAAATTTTATGTAATTTTCTTTTAAAAACATTTTAATGTAATAAAATTTATGTATAAGATGCTTTGGAAATTAATGAAAATTCTTTTAAATTGTATCCAGATTGGAAGGAATCTTACAACAACAAAACTGTCTTTGTTTTTTCTTCTTAAAATGTGTTATAATGATCAAGAAATCTTATATGTTGTTGTTGCTCTTTTGTAGTATTTCTTTTTAACCTGAGGCGCTTGTCAATATAATAAATATTTTAATATTTTCATTTTTGTTGGTAATTCTGTAATTCTTTTCTCCTCTTATATAAAAAACTATTTTTTTCTACCAGATACAAGATTTGTGTTTCTTTATAGTTTTCTTGTTTTTATTGTCAAGAAAATATAATATGTATATATACATTTAAAAAAAGTATTTTCTGATCGGTCATCTTAAGATGATTGGCCATCTTCAATTATACAAATTTTCGGCGGTTTCTTTTTTTTTTCGTTTTATTTATGTTATTTGAAAATTTTTTAAATTTTAATTTCAAGTAAAAAAAATATTATAATAATAGTTATAATGATAATAACTAGATTCTAAGTGATTTAACTGCATTCTTTTGTTAAGTTCCGGATTTTTTTTTTGGTTACATTCATCCCTTTTGAATAAAGAAATTGGTTTAAAGATCTAAGAAAAATTAACACAATTCAATTAGAATTTGATATTTATTGTTAACATAAATTGAATAACAATGATTAGTGACAGTTTGATTTGTTATAAAAATTAAGATATTTTTTTTTCTGTGTGCATTTATAACAATAATAATAATAATAATAATAATAATAGAAAAAACAAATCAATAGAAGTGTTTTGTTGTTGTTGGTGTTATAGTTTTGTGCGTGTTCATTATTCTTTTAAAATCGAAATTTAAATAAAATTAGCTATTTCTTAATTGTTGAAAAATTATGTGACAGTTGAATTAATTTTTTTTTAAATAGTTGAACCAATTTTTTTTTTCAATTATTTAAAATGTATAATAGAATGGCGGTATGGTTTTAAATATTCGTTTGTTGTGTTTTAGTGAGTGGTTAGATTTACAAAAAAATAGTTTGCGGTATATTGTTGACGTTTGTGGTTGGGTTTTAACGGGATATACATTGTTCCCTGTGTTTGTTGAATTGCAGTTATTTTTATGGTCGCGATATACAAGTTGAATCGATAGTTAAATATTGAACAAAAAAGAGTGTATTTGAATTTGTAAACCGTTTAACTTAGAAAAGTTGCTATTTTTCTAAATCATTCTTTCTAACTTCTAGTTTTAAAAAATAATATCGTGTTTTGCTCGTGTTTTTGCAACAAAAGCGAAATTTTACCAAAAGATTTTTAAGACTTCTTCCACTCTTTATCTTGTTCGTGTAACAGAAACACTAAATTCTAACAGAAAACCGAAACTAACTTATAACTGTATTAATAACATTTGTCCTAAAACACTAAGGGCGAGTTTAAACTTTAAACCAAGAAACCTCAGCACAGTATACATACAAAAAGAATCGTTTAAGAAAGTAACGCAACTAAAGAATAGATTATTTTTGGTTGGTAACATTATGTTGTAGTTAAGTAAAAAATGAAAATTAACTTTTCCACAACTAAGCTAGAAACACAACACGGGTGAAATCGTCCGACGACGACGTTAGTAACATTAGAATACACAGGATACATACATTTCAAACACAACTACAGCGAAAAACAAAAAAGTTTTTTTCGTCGGAGAAAATTTAGATTCTATTTCTAATTTATCGTCGGCGATGATTATTGCCAGATATGAATTTTATTTTTATTTTACTGCAAGGGTAATTTTTAATGTTGTGACAGTGCCGCCAACTGAAAAAAATGATTTTCTGATGTTTTTCGCGTTTCTGAGGTTGTAATCGTTTTGTTTTGAGTTGTCAACTGAATTTTCAGTTATTGTTCAAAGTTCGGTTTTATTCATTTATATATTTTCATAATTTGTATTTTGTATTTTATTTTTAAAATTAGTTATTAGTAGAAAAATTATTATTATTTATTTATTAGTAAAAATTAGTTATTTTTAAAATTGAAATTTGTGAAATTAATTTTGACAAAGAACAAAGTATTTTAGTTTATGCAATTTTATTTTTGACAGCTTTTCACGCTGACGCCTTTGTTGTGGTTACAACAGCGAAATTGTAGACGTTTTTTTTTATCGTCCGACGTTATCGTCCGTGTTGTGTTTCTACCTCTATAAACTAAATTGTTTAATTTCAACTTCGTTACAATTCTTTATTATTTATATGTTTGAACCTCTTCAAAGGTTTTCTTTAACTAAATTACAAATTATTAAAATTTATACAATCCAAATTTTTTTTTGTTTTTTTTTTTTTAATTATATACCTAGTTAAACCAAATTTTAATTTAATTTATTTCATTTTTGTTTTATTGTTTATATATTTCTATCAGCAACTTATTACAGTTCCAATATATTTATTTGAAGTTTAATATGTTACGATGCTATAGTTGATAAAAATTATTGATGAAAATAGAAGTAATTTCTTTTGGTAATAATGGTGGTTTGGATTAATTGTCTTTAGTGTCCAACATACATAAACAACTTAACTGATATGATAAAAAAATTTTCGTTTAGGGATGCTGGTGAAAGATTTGACTACATTGATGCTGATCGTTAAAAAGTCGTTAAAATAAAGATTATCTAACATATAGCTATAATGCAAAAGGTCAAAGAAAAGTGTAAGCATCCCTTATTATGACCTATACTGACGTCTGACATAATGTTAATTTCTGGATCGTTCTTCGTCAACCATTTTATTTGATTTTTCTCCAATTAACGAACATACAGCGATTACTAATCTGAAGCATCTAACTATGTTGTAGTACTCTTTTAGTTCTCACCTTATTTTCTTTTCTACATGCTTTAAAGTAAGCTTCGGGTGCTCGTTCTTTTTCATTCTCTTAAGAACGACTATCGCTAATGCTTTCATTGTGATGATAACCAGCGGAACGTTTTTTCATTTTTTATTTCTTGTTTTCATTTGTTAGTATTTTTCGACTCTTTCATAAATTATAGCTAGAAGTGGTGTTTGAATACTTTTGCAGTTATGAGCTTCTTTGTTGTTTCTTCAATTTCGTTTCAATGTAACACTTTCGATGTGGCATTTAATAAAACCGTGATAAAGCGTGTAAAAAATAAAGTGTAGACATTTTTTTCAAAAATGTCCACACATATAATAAAACCGCTTAAAATGAAATGAATCCAAAACAAAACAAGAGCATTGGTAACTTCTTTGGAAAAGGTGACGCTGGTCCGATAGTAAATATTTTGAATAACACGAGAAACAATAGCGTTCTGTTGATTCATAACCTTAGCTCTGATCTCGAAGCTATTACTAGCAATGAGTTAATAAAAACTGTAGGTATTGATATAAATGAGCTAAAAAAAAACATTGATGTGACTGATAAAGGGGATCAGAGGTGACAAAAATTATACAACCATCTGCAAGCAAAATGATCTATATAGAGAAACGTGCTTATTCAACCCGATTTTTAAGATCGATGCGAGGACTGACGCGGATGTTAACTGGGTTTATTTAATCTAAACCCTGATACGAAATCTAACGCTGAGTTTAAGTGGGGTGTGCATCGTGTAAAGTTCGTGAGTATATCAGGCAGCTTTAGCTTGAACATACTGAGTTTTTAAATAGACTACTCTACCCGGAGTGTTCAATATGTCAGACTAAAAGCAAACCACATCGCTCACATAGTATAAGAAAGCCGCGCTTAAAAAATTAGCTCGAGCGCATGAAACAACTAAATCAAAATGAAAATCAAAATACAGCACAATATGTAAGTCGGGTACTGAAATTATGTATAAGCAAATTCACAATATAACTGCAGTGTTAGTAGTATACATGAGATGCATGAACGCATCTCCGGTGACGATATGGATCTTCTGTGTGCACAGGAACGTATACGTTGTGAACAGTGTTCAATCGTTTTATCGATAGCAGACGTTATTAGCTAGAATATACTTCAGTCCCCGATGGAGTCTTTTTGAGGGGACAATTCTGAAAACCTGAACACTTTTGCCCATAATGGCCAATACTTCGTGGATGTTACCATTGTGCCGACATGAGCGTATTAACAATACTGCAGAGTCCATGAAAACTGGATCTGTATTGATTACCATGCTATCTCATTTGAAGTAATCGGTTCCCAGGGATTAGTTGCTCTGCGGAATATTAAAAAGTTACGAACGCCCTTAGATGTCATAATAAAGGTCTGTGAGAACGCTATACCACGGTAACCTAGAATTGCATACAAATAAATAAAGAAAACTGATGTACCAATAATTTAAGTTTGCCAAAAGTGTGAGGTCTACCGGAGAGAAGATGATACTAGAAACATATACATACACGCAAAATCAAGAAAAATGGATTCATGAAGTTTTATATATTGTATGTAATGGCTTGGCCGAGATAATTAATTTCCAATTAGATTATTCTCTTTCTTAATCGTTTTCACAATTTTTTTTTAATAAAAAGTGTTGTGTTACCTATGATTATTGTGCACCTCTATTTTATTCACCTTGTATTCAAGCTTTTCAGATTATAATTCGTATCACTGCTATCTTTGAACTAAACTGTATACTGCTATCGTTGCATGCTGACTAACTAACTATGCTGACTAATTAACTATCGTAAACACGACTTCTTTTATTCAAGTCGAAACAGAAGCAATTATTCTACAATGTTACAGAATAGACATCTATCCTAAATAAAACAACTAATAAAACGATCTTCAAAAGCTCGCATCTAAGACTGAATTCCTTTTCTTTATGTTTCTAATTAGACAAATATGAAGGGGCTGAAATCTCACAGCTCTCAGATATCAAGACTTCGATCTGGGTTAATGATTTTGATATAGTTTTCGGCAAAAAACTTTTTTGAGGACATTGTTTTTAGTTTTGGGCAGCGATGTTTATCAAACATAAAACTCTTTGTTTTAGTACAACTTTTTTTTATCTCTGTTTAGAAATTTATTACAAAACTAACACGAAACATCAATGTTGCCGGACAATCATAACAAATCATAAATTAACATAATTTAGTGAAAAGATGACACAACAATCAGCAAACTACTCAAACCCCTCCATTTAGATTTTCGAGAAAATATTAAAAAATCAAAAATTCATATTTCTTTCAAAATTCCAAAAATATTCATATATACAAACTTTTTTCAAAACTCCAGACATATTCCAAAAATTATAATAAAATCAAAAATTTCATGTTCGATTAAATTTCATGTCAAACAAATATTTAATTTCATTTTTTCCAAAAAATTGAGTAAAAAAAAATGAAAATCATTCTTTTGACACATTTGACAACATTTTTTTGACAAACTTATAATGCAATAATCTAGTTTTTGGTCTCACATACCAATCCTGACCATCAAGATTTCTTCAAATTCAATGGTCATATTCGTAATCACTTAAAATGAACGTTTTTTAAGCAAAAAATATGCAAATTTCCTTCTTTTGACACACTTGACGATTTTTTTCACACACTTTCGGTACAGTTATCGAACACATCGTCCTTTCGGCTCCTCCCATTGAGTATACCTATTTTTAGAAAAAAAATTTTTGAAATCCCTCCAGCGGTTTTCTAGATTTCGTCGGTTGTGACGACCGGCCGGCCAGACAGACATGCATACATTTCTTTTTTTTGCTTTTTTAGAATCAATAGTTCCTTAAACGTCAAGAAATGCCAAAAAAGTGGGGGTAAGAATTTCACTTTTAGCTCATGATGTAATACTTAGGTCTTTCAGACCAAAGTAATAACTTATTTCAATGAAATAATTAAATAAATATAGAGAAAACATAATTTTAAAATTATATGAAGAGAGACATAAAAAATGGTGATCGCTGCAGATATGTCATATTAAATTTCTTTCTTATCCATTTTGATTTGTTTTTATTTACAACCACAATTTATTTTATTAAATTATGAATTAAAAACAATTAAATAATTTTAAAACGAAAAAAAGGCATAGTTGTGTAAACTTTTATAAAATGAACGAAAATAATTACTAGATTAATTTAAATTTATTATGTTATTTCCAGTGATTATTTACTTAACATAAATATTTAAAAAAGGACAAGCAATATTTTCTAACGACACGAACAAATATTTAAGTTATGAAAATATTTTCAAAGTATGCATATTATGAAAACTTGCTGTCAAACTTTTTTCATTATGGACAAATTTATTTTTCATTGATAAAATTTCATAAATTATATGTTTGGTTATAATAAAACCAAAACGTCATTTTTTTCATTGTTTTTTATAAAAAGCCAGGGAGGGAGCAACTATTATGTTTTTGTGGTAGAATTTTTTCTTACACATTTAAAAAAACTCGCAATAATTGTAAAATCTTGAATTGAATGAAAAAGCTACGCACGTCTATGGGAAGATATAACTGTTTCTCTCTGAGACAAAGAGAGGAAAGGAAACAAACAAAAAAAGTCCGAGCGGCAGGTATATCCGCTAGAAATAGGTAGATTTCGGGGTCAGACAGTTATGTGTGCAATTAGAATCGGATTTATCAGATTACTTTAAAAAAAACTAACATTAGATACAAATAAAACTAACAATTCATTTTAAAAAACATATTGTGAATTAATGGAAATGAATGTAAAATTAATTAAAATAGATATAAAATTAACTAAAATTATGCGAAATCTGCCTAAAAAAATTTAATTACCGCCACTGAGGTAGAGTACAAGATTTTTTTTTTTGTTGTTTTTCGTAGGAAGTTGGAAATTTTCACCGAAAACATTTGAAACACGACCTTAGCATTAAATAATTATATATCAAATAATTAAAATAATTATTCTTATTTTGTTGACTTATAATTTTTGTTGCAACTAACACTTCTAACAGTCTAGTTTAAACTAATTTAGAAACGATTATAAGGTGATAATTACCATTGCATAATTTCAACGGTTTTTTAAACCATTTTTTGCTTCTAATATGATTACAACTATCCATACGCATACATCACATATATAGGTGCATACAACTACAACAACGCAAAACATTTTTTCCAACCAATATTTTCAACAAGTTAACAATTTCCATACACACATTGTTTTAATTATCATTTCCATTTGCAGATCTATTATCTCTCTATTTCACGTATTTTACTAACATTTTCTTACATAAAAGTAAATACCTCATTAAATATATGCAATCTTCTAAAAACCGCTTGGAAATTTAGTTTAACCCAAAATGCAATTCATTTTGGTAAATAGAAAATGTAATTTTTCTATGAAATCTACCTATAGAGAAACTGCAAAATCGGAGATAGTGCCTCTACCGGATTTTCTAAAAGTTTTGAAATGACAGTATAATTTTGTAAACAAGATTACTTTGATATTGTTGGTGTTAATAATTTTTATATTAATTTTTCATATATTTCATTCAAAAATGCAAAGATCCGGTAACACGATATGTTGTGTTGTAGGTTGTTGTAATACCTATGGTAATACAACAGCTTTAGTTAAATTATATTCCTTTCCCGCAAGGCCCCATGAATTAGAACGTAGGAAAATTTGGATAAATTCAATTAATCGTTTGAAGTAAGTATAAAAATAAATCAATGACAATAAATCAAAATGTAAATCTGCATTTATAGCAACGATGGTACGTTGTGGCAACCAAATAAAAGTTCGAGAATTTGCAGTGAGCATTTTGTTGGAGGATCAAAATCTGGAGATCCAAGACATCCATCTTTTAATCCAACACTTTTCCCATGCCAATATAAAAGAAAGGCATACTCCAATGCTGATATTGTCCGATTTAATAGGTGGAAAAAACGGAAAACTGAATCAGTATTACAAACTCAAAGTTCGACTGAAATGTCATGTTCAAATAACTTTACGGTTGAAAGTGATGCGGTAAAAAAATATGACAAAGAAATTCAGGTAGTGTCATTTGAAAAAATAGAAAGTCCTTTCGAATTTTTTTGTCAATTTAACTGTCAACCAAATACTGTTTCAACTCAAGCTTGTATATCACCTTCAAGCTTTGTCGGAAGCAGCTGCATTTCAAAAAAAGATCAAATGGTGGGAACTGATCCAATCCTTTCACCAAATTTTAATGGTTATCCATCTATTAAAGGCAGTAAGCAATTAAAATCATTAACCGGAGTAAGAGAAGAAGTGTTTAAATTATTATTTGATATGTTGCCAGTTTTTAAATGCAACAAAGTAAGTGCGGAAAATCGACTCCTAATCTGTTTAATGAAAATTAAAACTGGATTACCTTTTGATGCTATTGCACCACTGTTTAATGTAGACTCGACTACTATTGCACGTATCTTTCACGAGATACTTGTAATTTTAGCAAACAAAACAAAGAATTTTGTTTTTTGGCCGAGCAAAGAAGCAGTCCAGTTGACTATGCCACCAGCATTTAAACTACACTACCCAAATTGTAGAGTAATAATTGACTGCACAGAAATCCGTACGGAACAACCTGGGCCGATAAAAATACGAAATCATTTGTATTCCAATTATAAATCTGGGTATACCATAAAATTTTTAGTTGGTATAACACCCTCAGGAATGATTTCGTTTAAGTCGCAATGTTATGGAGGTAGAGCAAGTGACCCTTTTATAACCAATGATAGTGGTTTTTTGAAGCTATTGGAGCCAGGTGATGTAATTATGGCAGACAAAGGATTTCCACACATACAAAGTTCAATCAGTATTCCGAATGCAATTGTTGTAACACCTCCATTTTTGCATGCTGGAAAATTGACTGATGAGGAAATTACCGAGACGTTCAATATTGCGAGTGTCCGAATCCATGTTGAAAGGTGTATTTCTAGAATTAAAATCTACAACATTTTGAATAAAATAAGTACTGACCTTTTGTACTACATAGATGATATTGTGCATTTGTGCTGTGTACTCACAAATTTACAAACTCCTATAATAAAAACTTAAAACAAAACTTAATTATCATTAATTTTACGTTTTATTTATTTAATCCAAATTCATGAAATAATTTTTCTAAATAAACATTTATATAAAAATTTTCTAATTTGGGGATGTATGTTAGTAAAAAATCTTCATCTCTAGCTATTTCTATCAATAAACAGTCTTGATTCGGACTGTATATAAAAAAATCACATTTTTTTAATCCAGTACAATACATTTGTAACTGGATTTGAGTATAGTAACAATGCGTTTCTTTTAATATCAGGTTATTATTTTCATTGAACCTTAAGTAGCCTAATTTTATTTTTCCATCATTATCAACCAATGGCGAATCTCTTAATGTAATAGGACATTTGATTTCTAGGGTCTTTACAATTTTCCCATCTACAATAATTATTCCATCAGGACTAGCACATAACCATTCTTGGTATGGATGAATAACCAGACCACATTCTTCAACTTGGTATCCAGTTGCATTTTTATACATAGTCCGAGCTGCGTTTTCATTATTTAAACCGTAATCTAAATTTTGCAATCTCTTCATTTGCTTTGGATTTAACATTTTGCTGGCAAGTTCTTCAAATTTCGACCTACGAGTTTTAACTTGATGTGCCGTGGAAGATGTAATTCTGGTAATACGTTCAGTATGCCATATCTCACATTCAGCCTGATTATATGTTTTGGAACATATATTAGCCAATTCGTTGATATTCCGTTTAACATTATTTTGATAAAACGTTTCGTGATTTTCGTTACGAAAATTGTTGTTAGTGGAATAAATGTTTGTTGAAGAATGCTGTGTTATAATTTGATTATAAATACACAAAGATATTGCGCTACAAGCTATTTCAACTACTACATTTACTAATTCATTTAAAATTCCATTTATGATTTGTGTTGTCTCGGTAACACTCATTGCATAAAGGATATCGGCAAGTGGACAAGAAAAATTTAGACATGGTAGAACCACCGGTTCTAATGGTTTGTTATATGTTTTAGGACGAATAAGTTCACATATCTTACTACCTTTCTTATACTCCTCTGCAAGTGAAGAAACTGATGGTATGTTCCATTCACATCTTCTACTTGTTTTGCAGTTAGCAGTTTCATTATTAACAAAAATAATTACTGCAGCTGTATGTTTGCAGCATTGTTGGCTTGATCCAGCAGGACATTCGCAATTACTATGAAGTAAATTACGTTGTAAGTCAACCTAAAAACAGTAAATCGATCAATAGCTAGTTTCTTACTGCAATTTTTAAAATAGATTACTAACATTTATTGTTACGTTGAAATGGCATTTTATGTTAGTCTGACGAATAACTTGCGCTCTAATTACGGACTTATCAATAAATTGCCGTTCTTCGACATTTTTTACGTGCCCACTCTCATATAGGTTTTTACCCTTAGTTTCCGCAGACAAACGTAAATTGTTGGCTGTAATTTGCTGGAAGCCACTTTTCAACACAATCACTTCCATTTAAATTTTGAATAGGAAAAAAAAATACAAAATAAATTTAAAATATTTTATTTTAATCCCTTACAAACAATATAATACAATTAAGATTTATTGATTCTTTAAAATTTTTATGCTTAACTTTTAGTTTTCACTTTTTAAATTAACGAAATTTTAACAGCCAATTTGTATCAACGAAAAACTAGATGTCATTCGTGAAGTATTTTTATTTGTCACCATGGGCGCTAGTATCGTATTTTCATTTGTCGCAGTTTCTCTATAAAAAAATCTAGCTGAAAAAATATTAGAAAAACATTATCAATCTCATAATATTCAAATGTTGTTTTTTTTAAACAATTCGAAAACAAAACAAATACCTATAAACAAAAACCAATACTTAACTCCTTCTTTTCATTTTCCCACAATTTTTGTTTTTTTTTTAAATAGACAAAGAAAAAAAACTTTAATTTGATTTTAGGGGTGATGTATGTAGTTTTATCTATCTACAATAAATTTATTTTAAGGTTGTTTGGGATTACGGTTATTTTGTTTAATGTTTATAAGTTTAACACTTATCTGTAATTATTTAGTCTAATTGATTGGTAAAAATACGTTTCATATACTTAATTTTTTAAGCGCCCATTGTATGCATGAATTTAGATATGATTTGTTTTGTGTTTTTATTTATTTATTTTTCAATTTTTTTCGGTTTTTATAATTTTCTTAGTGGTATTCACTGGCTTTAGATTTTTCACACAATAGGTGTAGTATAATGCTTATAAAATTGGAACCTATTTTGTTAGAACGTTGAAAATCTCTGACGTTATAAATGAAAAATGTATCTAAGAGAAAATAGGAGTTTAAACAACATAAACTCAAAAATGATGAAAGCATAGCCGTTTGCGTTTGTATTGGTTTCAACAAACTTAGCGGCTCAACCTCTGGACTTGGATCATTTTTTTTTTAAATTCTGGAAAGATTTATATTTGAAGTACGTGAAAAAAAGTTTTCAAATATGAGCTTGGCCATTTCAGCTAGATCAAGGGCAGCAAAGTTTAGTAAATTTTTAAAACAGCTGATTTTTGAGGAACCTGAAACGCCAAAGTTGTCATCTGGATAAAAATGATAGAAAAAGGTTCAAATATTCAATATTTTTAAATTTTATTAAAATATTATTATTAAAACGGAAGTTATAGCGCCCTAGATTATTCGACTTTTTAGGCTCTAGCCGCTTAACCGGTACCCGGATATGGCCAGTTCACGAACTTGTCCAAGACATTATTTGCCGAAACATACACAGAAAATTATTTTGGTGTAGGTCGAAAAATGCGACCGTGAGAGTGCCGCTAAATTCCGTTATACCTCATATCGTTATATATATATATATATATATAATTTTTTTTTTTTTTTGTTTTTCCATCTCCGCTTATCACATATAGTCGTTTGGCATCAAAATTTTTCCGAAATTCCGAGATGAAGCCCATTGCAATAGGTAGATTTTTATATGAAATCTACCTAAAAACGATTTGACATAAGTGGAGTCACTCTAAATATTAGTCGTGATGATCGGTTGCTGCCGATCAATATTTTTATTTCTTTTGCGTATTATTTTATTTTATCACCGTTGTCTTCCAGACTTAATTCAGTAGTTTTTTCGTTTAAATCTATTTCGAATTTTCTATAACATTTTTTTTTAAATAAAAAGTGTTGTGAAATAGGAATTACAACATGTGTCACAACAAATACATAGATACATTTTAAAACCTAGATCCAACAAAAGAGGCGTTTTGAGATGTTGATGAATGCAAACGTTTTTGTGTGTTATTACACATACTGTAATTCCTAGTACTGTAATTCCTAGTACACAACACATTTTATTAAAAGAAGGAAAAATATATATAAATACAATATAATAAATATATTATTTTGGTAACAAATATACACTGCATCCAAAAAATATGATAACAATTTATAAAAAAATTTTTTTGTGAAAAAATTAGTTGTGATATAACTTCACTCTGATGGAAATTAAACCATCATAAATAATACTTGGAACTGATTCCAAAAACATGATGACAATACAAAAGTTTTACTTTAAAAAAATTATCAAAAAAAATCGTTTAAAATTAAATAAAATCGTCCTAAGGGAAAAAACCTATACAAATAGCTTTCGTCTCTAGTGACGAAAATAATTTTTTAAAACCCATCTATTTCCTAATTTCCTAACTAGCTATATAATAATTTATCGATTTATTAGCCTTAGACTCGTCATTTGTTTTATTTTAAAGTATAGAAGAACATAATAAATAAAAATGGCGAAACGCATAAAAATCGAGAGAATCAATTGAAATAATTTTGTTGGTTAATATATTTTTATTGTTTTTATTTTTATGTTTAATAAAATTAATAGAAATAATAGAAATTACAATATGTGTCACAACACTTAAAAACCTTTAAGACAATGCTAGCACAATGCGTTCACGCGCGTCATGGCATGTTGTCACTTGGACGTCCAAATGCATCCGCATATTGCTATCATAGTGCCATCATAGCGTGACGGCAGGTGTGATGGCAAAATGTACGCATTTGCTCTTTATGTTGTGGCCATTATGACACTATGCGACAATATGCGAATTATTGTTAATTTTAGTATAGTAATAATAAAAAACGAAGTGAAACGAATTTCATTTAATAATAATAATAACAAAATTCAAAGAATAAAAAATGGAGAGCGAAAGAAATTATTTTGTGAAGGTAATGAAAAAATACACAAAAAACAAACGGGCTCTTTAAATCATTAGTTTTTGTGATTCAAAAAAATTATATTTATCTAAGATTTTTTGTTTGTCATTTCTCATATCGGTTTACTGATATTTAAATTTATTTTTATATAATATTAAGAAATTTGTGCTAAATTAATATTATTTTTCATATTTATAAGCCAAATATTTAAATTTTTTGAATTCTGATTTTTTTTCATTTAAATTGTATCATTAAAAAAATGGTGAAAAATGGACGCCTCATTAACAAATGCAATCACACGCTTACATTTTCATTTTACTACTTCGTAATACGCCCGCAATTTTTATTTGTAAGTGCATCCGCATGTGGTTATCATAGTCCCATCATTTTGTAACGACGCGAGTGGCGGAACAATGTACACACATCGAGCGCATAGTAACGGCATAAAGTGTTAGCGCACCATGGCAATTCCATGACGCACGCGGTGTTTGTTGGGAATATGGCATAGGCCAATGTTTGGGCTGTTTATTTTGAATGTGGCGTAAGTCCATTTCACAAAAACTATTAGTTAATGGTTGATCTTGTGACGGACTGTCTTCCTCAATGATTAAAGCTCAGATATATAGAGTTATATAAAAGCCTGTACTCCGAGCAAGCAATACTCTGCCATATCAAGGAATGTTCCATAAATAAGATTGACAGTGCTACCGTTGACTGAATACCCCTAAGATGTTATCTTTGTTATTGCTATTGCCGATATGATATTTCACGTTAACTCGTATGTCAATAGCAGGAATTGGAGTACGCGGAGTTGTAACACATGTAGATCAAAAATAAAAAAAATTTACAATTCAACAAAAACTGATCTCTTCATGCGGACCCCAACAAACACTGTGGTGGCACAATGCGGTCACGCACGTCATGATATGTTGTCACTTGGACGTCCAAGTGCATCTGCATATGGTTATCACAGTGCCATCATAGCGTGATGGCACGGTGTGGCGGCAAAATGTACGCATTATATGCTAGGCCATTGTGGCACCAGTATATAGCCGCATGTTTCACGAATAATAAAATATGAAGCAAAACAAAACTTATTTAATTATAAAAATAATAAACAAAGAAATTATGGAGAGTAAAAAAGGAGTTTAACATTTTCTGAAATGACCTGTTTTATTTAACTTTTTATGAGATAATATGACTTTCGTAATATTAAATTGATAAATTTTATTTTATTTTCATCTAAAATTATGTGCGAAGGAAATTGTTTTGTGAAGGTAGTGAAAAAATACACAAAACACAAATGGGCACTTTGAATAATTAATTTTAGTGATTCAAAAAAATTATTATATTTATTTAATATTTTTTGTTTGTCATTTTTCATGTCAGTTTACTGATATTTAAATCTATTTTTTTTATAATATTAAGAATATTATGGAAAATTAATATTATTTTTTATATGTAAGCCAAATATTTATATTTATTGAATTCTGATTTTTTTCATTTAAATTGTATCGTTAAAAAAATGACAAAAAATGGACGCGTCGTTTACAAATGCAATCACACATAATATACATTTTTATTTTACAACTTAAACATACAACCGCAATCTTCATTTGTAGTAATGACGTTACCAAAAATATTAGTCTAGGAAAGATCCATAATGTACAGAACAAACACTGGCGGCACAATGCGGTCCCACGCGTTATGGCATGTTGTCACTTGGACGTCCAAGTCGATCCGCATATGGTTATCATAGAGCGAAAGCAAAGCTCTGTAAAAATTGTTTAGCGTACAAGATTGCATATGCCCGAAAATTTGCAGGTGCAATTAGTTCTATTTTTGAAAGGCAACCTAACTAACAGTGAAAAGAAATGAAAGGGAATTTGATTTTACTCAAACTAAGAATAATTCACTATGCAGACAAAAATAAAAATGTTGGGGTTGCTGCGCGTTCCATAAGTTTGTTTATAAGTTGTAACAAAAACAACGTGTTAGTTTTTATCGTAAAAGCTTTATAGAACAAAACTACAAATAAAATGCTCAAAAATACCTCCACATATCCTCAACTGTATTTATTATTCTTTCTGTCAATATTATTATTATTTCTTATTATTTGTATCATTATTTTTTGTATACGTTCCTCTAGCAATTCTTTGGCTGATTTTTCGTTGTAAAACATCTTGTCTTCATGTTAAAAAAGGAATTCACACCAAAATAAAGTGAAATTCCGTTTTTTATTTGTATAAATTCATGTCCATTGCTATTGTTTATTTTTTATGAATTTGATTTTGTGTTAATTTATTTTAAATTCGACACTTTTGTTCCTCTCTTTTGTATGTTACAATAATAATATTTTTTTTATGTTTTTATGTGCGAGAAACAGCATAAATACAACAAAAAAAAACAAAATAATTTTATGTATTTGATTTTTGTTAAACAATAACAAGATAACAGACATATATTTTTTTTATGTTAAATATGCTTATTTTAAAGTTTGTTTGTTTGAAATAAAAAATACGATGATCTGAATTCTTCGTTTAAACATTTAATAACAAAAATAACATTATACATATATTACATATTTTAAACAAATATAAAATTTTCGCACGTGCTTCTGAAGGTGTTTTTGAATTTTACGTTATTTTAGTAAATGTTTTTGGCGGTTCTGAAATGTCAAAATGTCTATTCCTAAAAGTAAAATTTTGTAAGAGCTTAATGTATACTGTTTTCTAATTATCGATATAAAACAACCATAATAGCGGTAAAGAACATACGTTTTGTATAAAACATAAAACAAGTATTACACCTCTTTTTGAGCACCGCTAAATAATTCAATCACAATTGACCAACAACTTTGAACTTTCTAAAAACAAAACATTTTGTTTTCATTCAATTCAAATTGTTTTTTAGAATTGAATTTTAATTTAATTTAAGTAAACACTTAAATTTTTCAATTTGATTGATAGTTAGAGACCAAACTGAAAAACTATATGCGATAACTATGTAAAACTTTATAGTAAAGATCAATTTTTATATCAATTTTTTAGACATTTCTCATAGTTTTCTAACACTTTGTAAAAAAAATTGAAATTTTTGTCTAAATTAATCAATCAAGCTTGTGACATGTGGCTTGTTCTTTTGAACCAAATTTTGTAAGCGAATGAAAAAGACTAATTAGATTTTTAGTTTGTTAACTGGTTTGTTGATTTTTTGAATTTAGATGTAAAATTATCAATTTGTTTGATTAGAAATAATGAAAATTTTCTTAAAGTTAATATTAGTAATAATGTGGAATTGTGAATTCCACTCCTGTAGACGAACAATCTATCTCATCTCGTTTATATTGATATAAAACGGAAATGGAATTCATATTTAAATATAATTCACGATACAGTATTATTTAATTCTAATTTTAATAATTCACAATAATATTACTTAACTCTAGTTTTAATAAGTGTTGTGAGATGTACATAATTATAATTAGGATAACGGGGGATACACAACACCCCTCCCCCTTTAAAAGGAATTCATTTGTAATGAAATTTAGTTTTGTAATAATATTTGAAAAATAAATTATTTTTTCTAATACAAAAAATTTTAATGCAATTAAGTTTGGATGGAATGATTTTCATTTAAAAAAAACAATTTCTTGTCACATCAAATTCATTCTTTTTTCGAGAGTACAACAATCGACACAGATCGATGTCACTGGATCTACTAACATATGAAAATTATAATAACAAATCTAAAAAGATAGGAATTACAATTTCAAGGAAATTATTAGCTTTTTTTGATTTTTAATTCATTTTTATAATTTGGTTTGTTAAAATTGTATATATGTATTTCTTTATAATAAATTTTTTAATTCAATTTATTTATTGAAAAATCGTTATTTTTCTTTTATTTTATTTATTGTAAATTCAGAAAATATTTTTTTTGTGTTTTAATTTTTTTTTTTCTAAAAAAATTTTTTTTTTTTGAAATTATATCGAGCGAAATTCTTTAGAAAGGATAAGAAGGAGTGGATGTTATAGCCATCGGCATTTTCGTACTTTTACCCGGTTTATTTATTCGACATTTTGCACATGATTTAATATAATTTTTAATTCGATAACATGTTCGGAAAACTAACGTAACTTTTCATTCTATTGGGTTCAGAACAAAGCCTCTCAACTTTAAGTGGCCGGAGGCACGCCTTAGAATTGACCGATTGATTTCAAATTTTGCAAATAATTTCTTTGGTATTTTTTGTATTAAATTTCTAGATATTACGATGTGTGAATTTGCAAATAATATTTTTATGGATATTGACACGAAATGGGAGGGTGCCATACAAAAAATTAAAAAAAAAATGTTTAAGGGCCACCATACTACACCCTATACAATATACCTAACAACTCTTTCTACTTTTGAATAATTTTTTTCTGCTTTATTCATCGTACGACTAGTATACGCGATGGGTAATTCATTTTTATCATATTCTTGTGATAAAACACTTCCAATGGCAATATCACTTGGATCACAAGTAATATGAAATTCGCAATCATAATTTGGATACTGTAGTATTGATGACAACGTTAAAGCAAGCCGAAGCTTATTAAAATCTTCATCACAAAATGCATCCCATTTAAATTCGACTCCTTTTTTTAATAGATTAAACACCGGCAAAGCGACGTGAGAAAAATTGGGTATGAACCTCCTATAATACCCAGCAAGCCCGATGAAGGATTGCATTTGCTTTGGTGATTTTGGCATGGGAAATTTCTGAATAGCTTCAATATTCTTTGGATCAGGCTTATCACCTGAGCTGGAAACAATATGACCTAAAAACGATATTTCTTTATGCAAAAAATTACATTTGTTTGGGTTTAATTTTAAATTATTCTTTTGTAGACAGTCAAAAACTTTAAACAACTTAGTATTGTGATCTTGCAAGTTCACATCATAGACAATAATAACATCCAGACACGCTAGGCATTTTATACCAATAAAACCTGACAAAACCATATTCATTTAACGTTGAAAGGTTACCGGAGCTCCCTTTAAACCTTGCGGCATACGTAAAAATTCATAGTGTCTGGTATGAGTACTGAAAGCAGTCCCCCATTCGCCATATCCGAAGTAGTAAAATACGTTGATTTCCCTAAACTATCAAAAATATCCGTTATATTGGGTAATGGAAACACGTCATCTTTAGTTACTTGGTTTACCTTTCGAAAATCAACAACTATGCGCCACCGTTTTTTATTCGTATGATCAGTTTTTTTCGGAACAATTAATAGCGGAAAATGCCACGGACTCTTAGATGGTTTAATAACTACATCAGCTAACATTTGACTTATATTATCGTCATTATCTTTTTTTACTGAGTCAGGAACCTTATATGGCAAAGATAAATATGAGTCTGGAACCTTATACACCACTTGAAAATAATCTTAGAATCATTAACATTTATTTCTAAAACTATTCTCAATCAATAAAGCATTTGTTCGCATGCAAGAAATCTTTGCCCAGAATACCGTCGCAAGGAATTGGAAATGTATCTGGCACTACTTGAAATGTTTATAAAATTTGTTGATCATCAAAACAACTTTCTGCTAACGTAAAAATTCCTGTTATTTTGCATTTATTATCTGGATAACACGGTGTGTTATCATTTAATGGTCTTTTTTTAATCAAACTTATACTGGCACCAGTGTCAATGAGCAAATTTAAATCGTTATTATTTTGAAAATCAATATTTAATCGAACAGTATCTAATTCATTAATGGAAACCATTGAAAAGAATTTAAATGTTTTAAAATTTTTAGAAAAATTAAAAAAATTGTGAAATTTGAAAGGTATCATAAATTTTAATTTTGAAAAATTGATTGAAAATTGAAAATGATTAAAAATATATGAAAAATTGTAAGAAAAATAGATAATTGCCAATTTGAGTTGATTGAAAATTAAGAAATAATTATGAAAATTGAAAATTATTTGAAAAGTTTAAGATTTTTGAAAAAAAATTGGAATGTTAATTTTGAAACATTCCAGAAATAACAAAAATACAGAAAATGCCAAATATGAAAGAAAAAATAATAGACCAGTCTAGATACCTTAAAAACAGGCAAAAAATGGAAAAAATTAGTAACAGGATGAAAAATATTGGATAAATATGAAAATGTTGCGCAAATGATGGGAAACATAAATTAAAGGTGATCCGAGCTACCGGGGTGATATGGGGTGACCTTTTAGGGGTAGAAAATGTTTTTTCACGATTTTCACCGAAACTAGACCTTTTATCGAGAAAAGTTTAAAGTACAAGTTGTAGGTACAAGGTCTATCACTTTTATTTAAGCCATTTTTTCACATAACCAAAAATTTGTCGTGAAATAGAAAAAACCGAGAAAAAAGGGTCTTTTCGTTTTTAATTTTTATCTCCCACAAAAAAAATTTTTTTTCACACAATTTGGTGAAAACGTACCTTAGTATGTCCCTAATACACTGTAATATTTTGGAATCAAAATATTTATTTTCACGTTTGATTTTGATTTTAAACCAAAAAATCCCAGCGGCAGGTATATCCGCTAGAAATAGGTAGATTTCGGGGTCAGACGGTTTTGTGTCCAAATAAAATTAGATAAGTCAGATTAGTTTAAATAAAAAATATAAGTAGAAACAGAATAATTCAAAAAAATTATCGAACCAAATTAAATACATTATCCGAACTAACTCCATCAATACAATTTCGGAACAGTTTTATTTAAGTTGGTTTAAACTACTTTTAATAACATATTAAATCCACCAAAGATCAAATGAACTACGTCACAACTACAATTATACCATCACACATAATTTATAATCAAACATTATCAAACAATTTTATTTCAAAATCATCTTTTGTTGTTGTGTTTTTTTGTTCTTATTTAATCTTTTTTCAAACGGTTACTTAGTAAAAAAAATAAAAACAAAAGAGATTTTGATAATTTTTCTATGGTATTAAATGGGTTGATATTTTTCTTGTAAGGGTTGCATTATAATGCTTATAAAAATGGAACCTTTTGGGTTAGAAAGCTGAAATTTTTTGAGGCTATAGATGAAAAGTATGTTTAAAAGTTAAGATGAATTTAAATAACATAAACTGAAACATGATGAAAGCATTGCCTTTTGCGTTTGTTTTTATTTCAACAGCCGAAGGGTCTCAACCGTTAGATTTAAACTATTATTTTTGAAAATTTTGGAAAGATTTATATTTTAAGTACGTGAAAAAAAGTTTTCAACTATGAGCTTGGCCATTTCAGCTAGATCAAGGGCAGCAAAGTTTAGTAAATTTTTAAAACAGCTGATTTTTGAGGAACCTGAAACGCCAAAGTGGTCATCTGGATAAAAATGATAAAAAAAGGTTCAAATATTCAATATTTTTAAATTTTATTAAAATATTATTATTCAAACGGAAGTTATAGTGCCCTAGATTATTCGACTTTTTAGGCTCTAGCCGCTTAACCGGTACCCGGATATGGCCAGTTCACGAACTTGTTCAAGACATTATTTGCCGAAACATACACAGAAAATTATATTGGGGTAGGTCGAAAAATGCGACCGTGAGAGTGCCGCTAAATTCCGTTATACCTCATATTGTTATATATATATATATATATATATATATATATATATATATATATATATATATATATATATATATATATATATATATATATATATATATATATATATATATATATAATTTTTTTTTTTTTTGTTTTTCCATCTCCGCTTATCACAAATAGTCGTTTGGCATCAAAATTTTTCCGAAATTCCGAGATGAAGCCCATTGCAATAGGTAGATTTTTATATGAAATCTACCTAAAAGTTTCACTTTAAACTTTTTTCGATAGATGGTCTAGTTTCGCGGAAAATCGTGAAAACCATTTTCTACCCTTAAAAACTCACCCCATTCCACCCTCGTAACTCGGATCACCTTTAATTTATGTTTCCCATCATTTGCGCAATATTTTCTTATCTAATAGTTTTCATGCTGTTATTAATTTTTTCCTCACAAAAAACTATTTTGACTGGTCTATAATAATATAAATTACTTTGAAAATTTTTTGCTTTAGTTTTATTTTAATTTAAACCAATGAAATTCTCTAAAATGTAATGACATCATTCAATTTCACCAATAAAATTTGAATTATACTAATAACAAATATTTATACATCTTTATACAATTATCAATCTAATTTTGAAATAATTAACTGATATCAGTTATCACAGTAGGCCAACGTATAGTTCATAAAAAATATATAAATAAATGAAAAAAGTCAAAAAATTTTCTAAACGAATTCCTCTCGTTCATTGATAAATTCTCATAATTTTTTAAAAAATTCCTCAAGCAAGTTGTATTGACAAAAGCCCTCGGCTTTTGCTATACTTGCTTTCGAAATTCTTGCTTTGGAAAATTATTTCGAATTATCACCGGCCCTTGGGAAATTACAACTAAAAACTTTTTAATTTCAAAATAATAATTTGAAAATATTTAAAAATATTTACTGCTTTAAAAAAATGTTCTAGAAATTCAAAAAAAAATTACTAGTATTTAATTGAAATATTTTATAAATAAAAATATGAAAATTTTGTTTAATAGAAAATCTAGAGAGTTCGAATGCTAAAATGCTAAAATGCTAAAATGCAAATTAAAAAAAATGTTATCATGAAAACCTGTTTTTAAAAATTATAAGAAAGTTTGAAAAATGATTGAGAAAAATATAGGAAATCATAAAAAACTTGCAGACCGAAATGCCAAAAGTTAAATAGAAAGGAAGAAGAAAAACAATAGAAAACAATTGGAAAATTCAAAGAAAATTCAGCTGCGTTCAAAGAAATTCCTGATATTTTTGATGAACTGGTTTCTGATAATATTGTAGTTTGGCTCGAACAGCTCTGTTCGATGTTGGCTGATCGAGCCCCCACTCGTTTTCCGAAACTTCAGAAGTACTATTATTATATGTATTTGAACTTATTACAGGAAGCTTTTTGGAGCTTTCAGAATTATTGTTAATTATTTCACTAGGCCTTCTGTTTATTTTTGTTTTGTTTTTTAAAATATAGAAATCAGTAATGTGATGCCCAGGTTTTTTGCAACAGGCACAAACAAGATTATTGTAATTTTTGTTTCCGGTAGAAGTAGATGGTTTTGATTGAGACAATCGATCTTGAAAATTATTTTTTGAACAGATTCTATAGTTTTTTGCAAATTTGACACCTCAAAATGTTTGTAATATTTTCAATAGAACCCATATGCCGTTTATAAAGTGCTTCTTCTTCAATAGCTTTTGCCACGGAATGTAGCAACGATGAACAATAATACCTGAGCCGACCATAAGCTCAAAGCTTAAACAAATTTCTTTCAAATCACGGACTGTTGTAATCGGTATTTAAGACACTAGAAAAAGAACGCAAATATTCTGATCTTAGTTTTTAGTGTTTAGGGTTTAAGTATTTAATGAAAAATAACAAAATTGCAACATTGTTACCAATAGAAGATAAAACTCAAAAAGTTGTGTTCTCAACATTCTTATTGCTCGTTGAATAATCCATTAAAATTACCAACACAACATACAAATATATTGCAGTAGCATTTGCGCTCTTTACGATGTAGACATATCACGTAGATGAAGATTTATCACGTAGCTCTAACTAATTGCTTCAATATTTGACAACATTATACTAATCTAACATCATTATTTTAAAATCCAAATATATTTATGTTTAAATACTTTGCATTCACACAATATAAGAACAATCAAAAATAAAAGATTTATAATTTTGTTTTGTTTATATCATAAACTATAAACTAATCTATACATATTAAAAATCATGACTTTAAAAAAAAACCAAAACTATATTTCACAAGTGAACTTTTTCCTGACAAAAAAATTAAAATAAAACAAATATTTTAATACTTTTTTATCTACAAAACGGTCATCACATAAACACTAGTACCGTGTAATCCAACATTTTAATCTCTCTACAAACCTCACCATCAAAAAGATCATTCCGACAGGTTTTTTTCTTTCGAAATTTTACTATTTACTTTTTTTAAATTTTTAATAACAAATAAATTATTTATGTCTACATATATTTAAATTATTACAATATTATTAAACATAAAAACTAGAAAAATGTTTATCCTTTTTCACACGGCCAATTTCGACAAGTGAGTAATTTTTCTATTGAATCTATTTATTTAAATTTAATTTTTTCTCAACCTGTCAATTCGGTTTTATATTTCATCTTGCTTGAGAATAAATTCTTAAAAAAAACAATTTGACTACTTTGAACATTGATGACCGTTAAATAGTGTTAAATTCTGTAAAGATATTATTTTCATGGGTTCAATTAGACAAGTAATTGAGAATAGTCTTAGAACTTATTTAAAAATTATATTAACTATTTTTATTATATTTGTGTTTATTGTATATATTATATAACTGTAAGTGATTTTAATAGAAGATGAATGGAAAATTTTCGGATAATTGACGAGAGTATTTATAAGAAAAAAATTTTAACTGTTGGTGTGTTCAACGATTTTGGATTCTTGTTCTACCCATTTGGCTGAACCACAATGCTTACGTACAACCAATGTCACAAAGTTCAAGAAATAGTTTTTGTAAAACGAAATAATAATTCAGTTCTAGTAAATTATAAGTTAAGACAAAACTCATCAAAAAGGAATTTTCAAACAAGACTTTAACGTTTTTTCAAAATCATTAGAACATGTGTGCTGTGTAGCATTAAATTCACCCACTTACTTGGTAATGGTAATGGTAGAACGATTGCAACGCTTACTGCAGTATCGAATTAAGGGCTCTGCAGAAAATAAAATAATATTTAGAGACAACAGATAACTGTTGCATAGCATCTATATACTTCATCTAAAGTTCTTCAGAGAAATATATAAACGGTTTGAGTTGTAATATTTACTAACAATTTACAAAATGATGAAAACTGTAATTTTTCATTTACTTTAAGAGACAAAATATAAAAAAATTTAAATCTGATGTTGATCGCTATTGTTGTTGGTTAAAAAAAAATAAGCTATTAAAAGTCTGCTATATGACACATTTTAACAGTAAATGTTTTCGTTTGTATAAAATTCGTGTGAAATTATATAAAAAAATTTTTTTATAAATTTTTATTTTGAATTTACGCCAAAAAATTAAGCAAGAAAAAATCTTTTTTTCTTTATTTGAATTCATAGCAAATGAACATGTTGATTCTAATAACTAATGATTTATTTATTTTTATTACGTGTGCAGAATTGTATTAATAGTAAAAATGAATAGATAAGAGTTATACAGTTGTGGATGAGTTAATTGTTTGGAGCAGTGCTTCTCAACCATTGGTGTGTGAACGATGGTCGAAAGTAACCAACAATTCGAAAGGTATCATAGGATTTGCTATGAACAACGTGTTTTTGATAATTTAAAAAGTGGTTATACAATAGTTGTTGCTAACAAAATATATATTGTCTTGAAAAAGACTTAAATTAAAACTATAGATAGTCTGCGTAGGGCCGGTAGGCTGTTTGAAATCGTAAAATATACTTTTCTAACACCCATTCAAAACAATCCAAAATTTTCACGAGTAAGTTCCTTAACAAAAGATTAACAAAATGTCAATTTAAATGTTAAATGCTTCCTACAGCCGACGGAGTGCATAACTGAGCGTTAAAACTAATATTTGTAAGTATTTTATCTCGCTCAAAATATAGGACTTGAATTTATATTTCTTGATAATCTAGATATACATTTGAATACCCAACATTTTTCTTATTTTGAACAAATTTCTGTTATAGACGATCCATAAATTGGTACAACGATCCATATTATGGACCTTAATTGCTACAACTTTTGTAAAAAACAATATTTAATCTGCATCTACCAGATATTTTCCAACTGTTCCCATTATTTAGGAGTGGTGGAACCGCACGTCACACAAAAAATTTCTAAAAAATCATCTTTCTAATAATTAAGACTTTTGTGAAAAATGACATTTAATCGCCAACAACACAATATTTTCCAAATGTTTCTATTAGTTGGGAGGGAGTAGTTGAAGCTTGATATAACCCCATATTCCAAGTTCAATTTATTACATTTCAAGTCATATAAATAATTGATTTTTTTCAAATCTTTCTAATCCAAATGTTTGCCATTTTATGTTTGTCAAAAAACGCGCTTTTTCGTTTGGCAAGCTACGGACGCTTTTTCGATCGACAAGCTACGAAAAATACCGATTGCCCGGGATCTGCCAATTTGCTACCACAATTTTTTTTAACTATAAGGGGGGGGAGGGGGCGGAAATTTGTTTTATAAAACGAGGGTAACCTTGACCGACAAAAAATTCACTACTATTGTCGAGTTCAACAACATGCCAAAATGTTAACTGTCGGACTCGACAGTAGCAGACACATTTTTGTCGGACAACGTTACCCTCGTGTTCTTAAACAAATTTCCACCCCCCATAGTTAAAAAAAAATTGTGGCAGCAAATTTACAAGATCCCGTGCAATCGGTATTTTTCGGAGCTTGCCGAACGATGGAAATGGCAGGATCGATGAAAATGGCAGAACAAAAGTTTTCGAACTCGTCAAGGACAGGCTCCTCACGAAGTATAAAATATCTGGTAATCATCAAATGAAAGCGGCGTGGGCTCAGCCCCCAGGGACTATAACGAAATTTGTATTATTAATTTTTGCTCCTCTTGAACATTGACATTGTTTGTTGACAAATATTGTAATTGTTAATTAAACTTTTAGTCAAAAAACTAAAATAGAAACCAACATTTAACACTTAGAAAAACCGAAACCAAAACCAAAACTTGTCGTTTAGATAAACCAAAACTAAGATTTATTGTTGAAAAAAACAAAACCGAAAACAAAACTTATCATTTAGAAAACCAATACAAAAACCAAATCATAGAAACAATTGATGGTTTTGCAGCCCTGCCCTCAATCTTAGTTATGTGGTATTACTTGACGATTGCACGCTTTTGCCTGCTAGAAAAAATAAGGCTTCATATAACTCTAATCATGGACTTTAATCAATGAGAAAGACAGTGCGTCACATGATCAATGAATATGCCTCTGACTGGATTATTGGTAACCCAATTTTTGTTTTGTTCGTACAAATTTTTCTAAAAAATTTGCTTTTTGCCCTTTTATTTGATTTTGATTTTCTTTATCCCATCGACGACCTATCATGAAATATTAGCCTGAAAATTGGATAGGATTTATTGATTATTTGTCTGTTCTTTAAAAAAATCGCCCATCAACACCTTAGATGCATGTTGTTGTGCATTTTGTTTTATTTAAAAAAATCTTCTTTTCTTACCCGGGTTACCCAGGTCGGGCATTTGAAAACTGAAATAATGCAGTCGTGCAAAGTTAAAACATCCAATGATAGAGATTTAATACACTAACTGGTTTGCTACTGTTTTGTTAGCAAACACTTGCGAATTTTCTCTTAATAAATTGAACCAGTCCCAATTCAAAAACTTGTTTTGCAAGCTGCCTGATCAATAAATTTAAGGGCAGAACCGAGACTAAACATCAAATACCAAAATGTTTAACTATAGCAATATTAACATTGCCGATATTATTATTGATGAAATTCGTGATCTGGACAACCGACACTGTACCCGATCATTTTAGATCGACTTCATAGTTGGCGTACAATTGTATAGGTAAAATGAAAAATACGTGTTTGTTTAAGAAAATTATTAAAGCGTTTAGTTTGAGAACAGGGTAGCCCTAAAGATTACCTAAAGATTATTTATTAGATACCTGATAAATGTGGTGAAATCTAGGATGCACATCTTCAAGAATTAATATTTATATAATGAAAAAAACGCTATCTTTAAATTTTAGTATGTTTAAGAGTAAGGTTGCAATTTATTTCTTAATATTTTTAACAGTGCAAGCAACAACCTTACAGTGTATTTTTTTAAATAAATAAATTACCTTTCCCAATGAATATAAAACCGTTGATTCGGGTGAGCCGTTCTCTTGTAAAATTATTTCAAAGTCAACCTACATTTGAATTTCCAGCAATCTTTCGAACCACCATATTCTCAAACTTAACACTTTAAAATTTCTCTAAAAAAGCACATTTTTTATTTAATTTATACTAATTGTACGACAAAAAAAATCAGTATTAAATGTCCTACCCGGACTACTATAACACAACCTGATATACAATAAAACAACCCAAAAAATGCTAGTTTTATAAAATTAACTGTAGTATTAAAAATTTTCTCTAAAGGACAACCATTATTAGGAATAATTCTAATGTCTCTTACGATCGATTTCGACGATATGGTTAGCGGTTATCATAAACTGGTGCCTATAAGATGGGTGGCATTCTCATTATTGACAATGCCACTCATCTGCATCTATCAGCATTACATGATAAATTTTATCAAGCAGAAAATATGTGCATCTATCTGATAAATTATATATGTAGTTATAATATTTAATTTATTTCCTAAATATTTTGAAAAAAAATTTGGTCACACAATCTCTTTTATGCCAGTCGAATCTTCGCTATCATGTTAACCTCTAATTCGGTGATTGTGTCATTATATTATATTTTTGAAGATAAGACAATTGCTTATCACTGTGACAGGGAAATTATGGTTGGCGCAAAAAAGGTTGAAGTGACCGAATTCTTTTTCTTTCAGTCGACAACACACTCAGTTTTGAATAAATTTGCCTTTTTCTGATATTAACTCTTGCTAAGGGATCTTTTGATTGCTTTATTACCAAAATTTTTGTTACATCGGTTTAACCCTTCATTCTAAAATATTGTATGTATAGCAATTAAAATCTCATTTAAAAAAATTAGAGGATTCATGGTGTGGAATAAATTCAATCACCATCCCGGCTTAAAACCATCAACAGATCCCAAGTTGTAAATATTTTTTAACTTCCCGATATGGGATGTTATTGTTTTTGGGTCGATTTTCAAAATAGGAATTTTTATGATATCTACATTTTAAGATCTCCTGAAGCTGTTTAGGATATTTTTAACTCGCAGTATGTATGTGTGTGTATGTGCTTGTGTATTATAGTATGTGGATATCGTAAACAACAGATGACACTATTTCATCAACAACAGCTAAAACGATTTCAACGGAAATTTTCACAATCGATGTATTTTGTTTGGTGTAACTTAGATCGTAGTCCTTTTGTACCGAAATTGGCTCATTTGTTTTTAAGTGGTTTCCAAAAAACTTAAAATCATCTCTTGCTAATCTCACGAGAATGAATAAAACTATTAAGGTCGTTGACCTACCATTTTGTTTGTCATTATGACAGTCATTTATAATGAAATTTGTTTAAACAATTGCTATCTTATTTTTTGAGTATTTTTCAGAAAATGTTGAAAACTAGGTGTTATTAGGGTTCCGTTTTTTATAACGAATCCTATTGGTTAGAGTGAAACAGGGTTGCATTGATTTAAATCATTTGATTTAAATCAGTGATTTAAATCAGATTTAAATCAACTTGATTTTTTTAAAAAAATCATTGATTTAAATCAGTTGAAGAAATTTCTAAAATTTAAAGCAAATTCAAAATAAAATTTGTATTTTTAATTAAATGTATTGTGGTACGAATTTCAACATGTGTTACAAAAACACATAGAAATCTAGAGACCAAGGTCCTACAACAATATGCGTTCTAAGAAGATGATGAACGAGATACGCTCACCATTTTTTTAACCTATACCTGAGTTATCTTCACCAGACCAACGGCATCAAGTCACCCTAAGACAGTTGCATATTGCTTGCGACTGGAAATAACTGAGAATAACTGTTAGCCAAATGTTAGCCTATCTTCGTAAAACTTCAACAATAAAGTCAGAGACTAAACCACAATTGGAAATACTGACAAACCCACATAAAATACATGAACAGGTTCTAGAAATTAATCTATAAATAATAAATAATAATATATAAAATAGAGTATTAAATTCAAATCAGCACCATCCGCTTACGAAAAAAAACATTTCCACTAAAAACTATCATTACTATTAAGATCGTGATGGTATTAAATCCTAAACACTTTCCTGATACTAGTTATTAACAATTGTTCCATATGACTTGCCCTTTAATGTCTACATGTACAAGGAACTAATCTACATGTCCAATGAACTTTTCGGACCTGCAGAATTGGATATTTCTGATATCACTCTAAGCAGTGACAAACTATCGTAGTTTGAGAAGCAACGCGTTTGATGTCGCTATAAGAACAACAATCAGTATTTCAGTGTAAAAATCTATATAGTAACTAAAATCTGTTCTTTTACTTTTGTCTAGTCTTGTCTTTCTAAAAATACAACCAAACCTAATGATTTATATATGTATAGTAAGTAGTTAACGTAGCACAGGGAAATACCACTTCTTCAAAAATTATATTACATTTTTTTATAAAAATCAAAAAAATCCGATTTAAATCAAAAAAAGCGATTTAAATCAAATAAATCCGATTTTTTTGATTTTTTTAAAAAAATCAGATTTTTATGCAACCCTGGAGTGAAACCAGTTTTTCACATTATATCGATTATCTCGTAAACTATAAATGCTATGGACCTGAAATTTGAGGTGCGTATAAAACTAATCTGTCCACATAAGATGAGAGATACAAATAAAACTAAATTTGTTTTCGTTTGGTTTGAAGGGAGATGTGAGACCTGTTTGATGTGAGACCTTTGAGAAAAAACATTTTTTTATAGATTCAAGTAGGGTATCATATGAAAGGGCTTCATTTCAGTATTCCTTGAAAATTTATTTTGGAATTTTAAACCTCACCATTTTTTGTATAATTTGGAATAATGACGTTTTCTTACCTCGATTAGCTCCGAACCTAACTGATCGAAAATCTTCAAATGTATTTGGAATGATAGAAAAATTAGTAAGTTTTTAATAAAAAATATATAAAAGTTTCATATACTCATAATTTTATTTATTTTGGGGGTGGAAATGAGAGAAGGTAAAAACACTATTTAAAACGTGCTCAAGTGGGGTGTCATTTGAAAGAAAATTTAGAAAACATTGCAATTTTTTTTAGATTTTTGCGGTCCATAGTTTTTGAGTTATTGTCAAAAATCAAAAATGTGCAACATTCAGACCGTTCCGCCCTCTACGTTTCGACGATGATTGACAGAAAAATTTGAAAAAATTCACAGAGACAGAAAGATTGGTAAATTTTGAATGAAAATAATAGCGAAGTCTCAAATAATTATATTTCTGTGTGTTTAGGGGATGGGTGTGGGGAGAATATAAAGATATTCACGGAACTCTTGGCGAGCGAATTTTATTCGCACTTGTCTGACTTTTTTAATATTGGTTTAATATTTTTTTTGTAATTTTTAGGGTTCCGTACTTCGAAAAAGTAAAAACGATACCCTATTGGTGAGACATCGGTGTCCGTCCGAATTTCTACATAATCGATTTACTCACAAACTATAACTGCTATCAACTTGAAATTTTCTACAGTTATATGTGTTTATACAGTAAATGTGTTTTAAATGTGTCCCACACATGATGATATTGATAGCAAAAAAAATTCAAATATTTGTTTTTATCTTTATTTTATGGACAGAGATAAGGAGATAGTAAAAAAAAATTTTTTTTTAAGGGATAGAGTTTGTTTAGAAAAATCGAAAAAGATGGAAATATTTAAAAAAAAAATTTCATTGAATTTTCGACTGCTTAGTTTTTGAATTATTATTACCAAAAACGAGTGGTTTTTTTTGTCTCCCCCCCCCATAACTTCGGACATTACAAAAGAAAATTTTTTAAAAAATCATGGGTGTGGGGATTTTGCTAAATCGAAACTAAAATTTTTTTTTGGTTGTTATAATTTCAAATATTCATTAGAAAAGGAAGGCTTTTTTTTTGTAAGAAAAGGGGTAAATAATTAGTTTAATTTATTAATTTAATTTAATTAATTTCCTTAATTTCTTTAAGGCAGAAATTTTGAAAACAAATATTTTTGATCATGTCTTGTGATTCCTTGCTGATTCCAATCAGCTTACTCAATTAGTAGATAGACCCACCCATATCCCAAATATTGCAAGCCATTCTTCTAACCTACTGGATCTTTTCATGACAACTCATTCTGCTAAATATACCTGCTCAGTCGATGCTCTTCTTGGCAGATCAGATCATTGTGTAGTTTCGGCCTATTTTGAAATAAGTTCTCAAGCCTAGAAATAAGACATTTGAAATAAAAAAACATTTTTAGAAATAAGACATTTTTAGAACTTAGAAATAAGTTCTAAAAATGTTAACCAAGCTGCTGCATTGATCACATTCATTATTCTACTGGGAATGAACATCTTTATTCCAACCAGTATTGTGAAAAGTAGATATAAATCCAAATCCTGGTTTTCTGACGATTGTTATATAGCTAAAATTAACAAAATGTTAGCGTTCGATAAATACCAGAGCGATAAATCTCCCAATAGTAGATCTCTTTATGTCAGGGCTAGAAACAACTGTCGTAGTATATTTAAAAAAGCTAAATTTCTTTTCAACTCCAATGCTACCAAAGGCAGCCGGTCATACTGGAATTTTATCCGAGAGGTTGGCAACAACTTTATCAAATCTTCTATTCCACAATTGATTGATAAGCATGGCAATCCTGTAATCGAAACCATAGCGAAGGCAAATCTACTTGCTGCAAATTTTGCTGCAAACTCTGTCGTTGATGATACCGGTATTTATCCGCCGATCATTCCACCTGTCCAATCATCAATGAACAAAATTTACTTTCGTCCTAGAATTGTGCGGTCAACACTGCTTAATCTAAATCTTAGCAAATCTGCTGGTCCGGACGGTATACCACCTATTGTACTAAAACGTTGCGCTGATACTCTGGTATATCCACTAATTAGTCTCTTTCATTTATCCCTAAGCTCTGGTCTTTATCCATCAATGTGGAAACTTACCAATGTTCAACCAGTCCCGAAAAAGGGCAACAAGTCTGACCCATTAAACTATCGTCCCATTGCAATAACTTCGATACTTGCTAAAGTCATGAAAAAAATTATCAATTACAAACTAATGGCATATCTTGAAAACAACAATCTTCTCCATGACCGCCAATATGGCTTTCGTAAAACACGGTCTACTGGTGACATCATGTCAGTCCTCATTGAGAAATGAGGTAAAGCAATTCATGACTTTGGTGACTCTCATATCATTTCTCTGGACGTATCCAAAGCGTTTGACAGAGTTTGGCATCCGGCCCTTAACAACAAATTAATTTCATTTGGAGTCTGTAAGACCTTAATATGTTGGTTAGAAGATTGTTTATCCCAGAGATCTATCAGAGTAGTGTTGGATGGTGCTATATCGTCTAAATTCCCAATTCAAGCGGGTGTTCCTCAGGGTTCGGTCCTATCACCAACCCTTTTTCTGATCTTTATCAACGATTTGTTATCTATTATCACAATTCCAATATATAGCTTTGCCGACGACAGTACTATCTTCCATCTTCCACTCCTATTCTTTTAAAAAATAGCCATCTAGTTTATCTTCTAATTGTCAACGTAGAAAAATGGTTGAATCCTTGGATTTAGATCTTGAATTAATCCTGGACTGGGGTAGACGGAATCTTGTGATATTTAATTCTACGAAGACGAAGTCGTGCGCTTTGTCCCATAAAATCTCACTATATAACGGCAATGTAACGTTTTTTAGGCAACCATTATTAAACTCACCTACACTTAAACTTTTGGGTACTAATATCAATCACAAACTGAAATGGCATGATCATATTCTTTCCGTGGCAAAATTGGGATCCAAACGACTTTTCTTCCTGCGTCGCTGTATAAGATTTTTCTCTCCATCGGAAATTACTACGATAAGGCATATATACGACCAATCCTCGAATTCGACTCCCATTTATGGGCTGCAGCACCTGAAACCTCTTTAAATTTTGTAGACAGAGTTCACAGACGTGCTTTAAAATTGATTGATGATCCTATGTTAACATCCGGCATGGATTCGTTGCATCATAGAAGAGTGGTTGGAGCTCTTACACTATTTTACAGATACTACTACGGTAAATGCTCTAAGGAAATTTATAACTTAATACCTCCATTACGAAGATCTACACGAGCCACAAGACAATCTTCGCATTCCCATAAGCATACCTTAGAGGTCTCTTGTGTAAAAACATCTAGCTATAATACCTCCTTCCTTTCACGCTCCGTATACTGGTGGAATCGATTACCATAAATTTTGGTGTATATTCTATCAATAATATTTTTGGACGATGCAATTAAATCGTATTGTTTAACTTTACTGTCTCAAAAAAGGTCGAAAGTATGTTTGGTGTGTCGTTATACCTTATCCAGCAGTCTTGGCAACTGGTTGGTTTTAACTCTACGGAAAGCTTTTAGCGTGAGCCCTAAGGTCACACCCCCATCCCTAGTTAAGGTTTTGTTTTGTTTAAAGTTTTATATTGCTGTTTAGCATTCTATATCTTTTTGTTAAAAATTTAGAAATTTCTTAGCAATTGTCTCTTGACATACCAACAATTTCATAGTTTGCAAGATACAAAATTCGAAATCAACCTCACATTGTTAATACATACAATAGTAATTTTGAATACATTTTTTATTGTTGTTTAAAACTTAAACGAAAACATCAAAAATGAAAACGAAAACATGCATTGTGTGTAATGCCTGTTAAAGCATAAACAAGAATCATACAATATACAATAATTATAATAAATATAATTCTAAACTACATAATGGTTAGATCCATTGCTATCGTACTGATAAAAATCTTAATAAAATCTTGAATTCAAATTGGTTACTGGCCATTCTCCACCAGTTGGGATTTGTCTCCCATATTCGTAGATCCCATAATGATCTTCATTCAATGTCAACTTGGTTGAGCTATGAAGAACGGTAAATCGTGTTCGTAGAATAAATAAAAAATAAGACAAAAATTGACACTAAAATTGACTTAAAATAATTGTGATGTCGATCGACCAAAAACAAATTTCATCTCGTCGCTGGTCGAGTTGGTTAAATGGTTAACCATAAACTTTGATCAGAAAGACGCCGGCTCGATTTCCGAACCGACCGGAATTGAGATAAACCATTTGTTACGGATCTTTCGCTTTTCAAAGCAATTTTTCATTTTATTCAATTGAATACATTCATTTCTAGTGACTTATAATTCTAAACTACATAATGGTTAGATCCATTGCTAATTGCTATTGAACATATAAAAATCTTGAATACAATAATTGTTTTTCTATTTAAAATTATTATCAAATTTATTTAAAATTTTTATTTCTTTTCAGGCTTATGAGTTATCAACCTTAACTGGAACTCAAGTTATGTTGCTTGTTGCATCTGAAACAGGTCATGTTTATACATTTGCAACACGAAAATTACAGCCAATGATAACATCAGAAGCTGGTAAAGCTTTAATTCAAACATGTCTAAATTCCCCTGATCCACCAACTGGTGTTAATTCAGGTGATCAACGAATGTCAGCAACTGGATTTGAAGAAACGGAATTAAGTTATAACATCGGAGATGATGATTCAAAAGTAAGACAATTAGTTTATGGTCATGGTCATCATGGTCATGCACATTTAGGTCATCCACAAGCCGGTCATTATGGTCTTGAACAAGGTTTAATGCAACAAACCTATTCAACGGGTGGCCAATCATCTCCCTTATCCCATCCTCAATCATATCCACCACATTCAGGACATTCACATCATCCTCATGTAACGCATCCACATATGGGTCATTCGCATGGCCAACGGTAGTTTTGTATTTTTTTTTTTAGATATTTCCATTGATAGTTTTTTTGTTAATTTATTTTAATTACAAATAGTTAGTTTCAAATTCAATAATAAAGTTTGACTGAAAATAATTAATTAAATTAATTCTGTTATTGTTATACTTATATATTTCAATTTTAATTAAAAACAAATATATATAAATAAATACATATACATGTGCGATGAAAGTATTAAGTATAAATGACTCATGTGTGGATGTACAATTTTTTGAAGCTTTAAAAATATAAATAGATTTTTTTATACATAATAACAATAATAATAATAAATTCAGTGCTACACTATTACGGTGCTGATTTACTGTGATTTACACCAAAATCGAGATTAGAAAGATGTTTATTTAATAGCTGAAATTATTTCAATTATGAACGTATAAATTTTGTTTATTTGGTTTTAAATTAGATAAACGTCTTCATAATCGTAATCAACCGTGTCGGTCGAATTTAAGAAGGAAAAAAAATCATTCAAACAAAACGCTTATGATCCGCATAATTTGGAAATCACTGCATATAATTGAGATTAGTTTTCATGCGGAATAATCTCATGTACAATGACGTTTATTTGGGATTCTCGTCCACATTCTTTTTTTTTTTAAATAAATAAATATAATTAAATTTTCCACATTCCTCCTAATCACTGTTAATAAGATTTGATGATGATGATGATGACGACAATGATGATCATTTTATCCATAAATTATTTTGTGTTTTTTTATGTTGTGATTATTTTTGATTTTCTTTCAAAGTTTAGTTTTTTTTTAAATGTTTGATTTTGTGTTTTGTTTATTTTTTTAGTTTATTGTTTTTATTGTTGTTGTGTAATATGTATGTAATATATTTATAGCATTTTGTTTATTTTTTCTATTTATAATAAATTAAATCGTAATTGAAAAGTTTTTAATTTAATTAAGAATAAAAAAAGTAGTGTGGCTTTAAAAATGGCTTTTATAATTTGTTTGGACTTTTATTTTTTTATCATGAAATATAAAAAAAGTTAGTTTATTGATAGAAGTATTAGCAATTAATTAAAATACATTTTCAAGCATTACATTATATATTAGTTTAGTGTTCAACGTTAATTTTAAGCAAGCACAATTTTACTGTTTACTTAACACAAAACCCAAGGTTATGATTTTTGATTACTTTTGAGTCCAACTGACGTTGTCTCAACCCTCAGTTTGATGGTACTAATAGTTTAGTACTGAAAAGTGAAAAGACTTTAGAAAAAGTACTGAATGTATAGAAAAAGCACTTTTTATGTATTAAAAGAATGTCAGTGCAGTTTGTGCAGAGCGAATAAGAATTGAACAGTATCAAAAGATAAAAACTGACATTTTTTTCTTCTGATATGCTTTAAATTTAACTTAAAAATAAACGTAAGTTTGTTCTTAAACCAGGCGCGTTTGACCGTCGGAGTTTTTTCAAGACTTTTCAAGACTTAGTTTTTTTGTACAACACTATTTTTGATTCATACCAAAAAACTTTTGAAAACCACCAGTAAGATAATAGTACACTGCACAAGTCGTGCGTAGCCACTTCTGCTAAAGGTGAACCTCACAAACAAATAAAATCCATTTCAAGAGAATCAAGAATAGAATATCATAAATGTAAACAAGGTTCTAAAATAAGTCTCCGAATAGAGTTACCTAAATCGGGTTAAATCTAATTCCACCAAAACAAAGTTCCTCTGTTTCCATCTTAGCTTCGTTTTACTCCTCAGTCACTTAGTAATGCAAAAAGTTTAACTGTCGAGACCCCACGCTATCGAAATACTGAAAGTTTTCTTTGTCCAAAGTTATGTTAACCTTTATCAATTAATTAGATACGTGCAATCAAAAAACAATCACACAAAAGATATTAAATGTAACCTCTACTTACGAAATCTTAGCACTAAATATAAAATAAATTTCAAACTAGATAACATAACGCCTTTTTTTGTAGATAAACCTACAATCTTATCACTAATTTTTACTTTTGATGAAATCAATAATAGAAGCTTCACATATTTTATTAATAAATCAATTAGCACTGGGAAACAACCATTAAACTCCAAAAAACGATATAAAACATCTGTAAAAAAAATATTACCTTGTCTTAATCAAGACACCCAACATTTTATAACACCTATGCGAAAAAAGTTTTCTTTTATGATGTAAACTAAATCATAATTTATTGATAAATATATTAAATATATTTTGTAAACTACGTATATTACTATTTAGTTTCAAATAAGATAAATTAAAAAAGATAGTATATGATATTGAACGAATAAATATTTTTTTTTCTAGTTGAGTGACTTAGTTATTAAAACACTCCTTTTGTTAGTTGGTTTGATTTGGATACCCTATTTATAAAAATTGTTTATTCAAAAACAAAGATGTATGTATAAAACCGAAAATCTTACCAAATCCATCTAAAAACGATTAAAACTGTATCTCTACCTCTACTTAATACCACCTACTGTCTCATACAATATATTTAATAATTAACTTAAAATTAATTATTTAAATTAGCACACAGAGTATTGAATTTCCTTTTATAAAATGATTTTAATTTGTGATGATTCAATTAAATTATTTTTATAATCGTAAAATTACGTGAAATGAATTAAATATGATAAAAAAATAATAAATAATTATTTGACTCATTAAAGAATTATTTTAAGTTTAATAAACATAATATTAAAAAATTCAAATGTAATAATAAATTAATTATAATTGACAGAAGAATTTAATTGAACAAAAGTATTGTTTGATTGACATTTGATAGGTGACGTCATTTTAATTAAATATTAAAAAAGACGGGGGTTGACATAGATATTTTACAACTATCGAGGACTAGATTATTTGAAAATATTTCATTTTTTTCCAAACTTTTTGCTCAAACATAATATCGTTGCGGTTATATATAGATATGAAATAGATGACCTCCATAATATGAAATATATAATAAACTTCATGTGAATATCAAAAGATCAAAAATTTATTTCGTAAATATTATTTCATTTTGCTGCGGAAGTTAATTTCTTTTACCAAGAATACATCTAATAAATCTAATATATTGATCTACCGAATTTAAAAAAAAAAACCGTCCCACACATCCAATAAAACTACGAATATAATCATTTGATATTTTATTAAACTATTTATTTTATGAATGAACTAAGCTACTCTAGTGAAATCCACTTGTTTGAGAAAAAAATCTAATATATATTCAATACAATATTTATTTTGTAAACCACAAAACTATCATTAAAACAAAGACAACAATAACAACAACAAAAGTTAATAATCATTTGCTAACATAAACACAAAAGAAAAGAAAAAATCATTATACTATAAAGTACTTAAGTTTTTTAACCATCAATTTTGTTTAAAAATTGAAAACACAAACAAAACACGTAGGTGGGCGCCAGTCATCAAAACAAAAACATTAATAAATTGATTAAATAATAATCAAAGAAACCTTTATCATCCGAACAACTCATATATGATGAAACCGTTTTTTTTTTTTACAAAAAAAAATTTTCTTCCTCAACATTTTCTGTTCCGAATTGTAATTTAATTTCTACTAAGATTGTCCAATTTTAAAATGATTTCACACACAAAAATTAATTTTACAACGGAATAAGATTAAGAGAAAAATGACCGAAATAATTAATAATTTCAAAGTCAAACAATAAAACCAACTTACGTGGGCTTTTTTTAATTGTAGTTAACATATTTTTTTAAAATTTTGTTAAGAAATTTTTTTTTACAAAAATACATAAGGTGTTTGTTTGTTTGCAGTTTTACCGGTGGGCGATTTTTTTCTGTTATTTCGATATTTTTAACCAAAAGAACAATATTAATGTAAAAGTTTAACCAATTCATCTTGAAACATTGGTATACGATAGAAATTTAAGAAAATAAAAATCAACGACAAATTCTCTTATTTCATTTATAAACAAAATGATTAATCATTTTAAAGGATATTAAAATAACTATGCAAATTTATGCGTTATAATAATAAATAAAAAAAAGTTTCTTCCGGTTATAAAATTCTAAAACATACAATTACAATTTTACTGAAAACACTTTCATATTGAAACGATGTATGTAAACCGTCTAAATTTATTTTTGCGAAATGAATTTCTAATTTTATCCAAAACAAACAAAACATTATAATAAAATCTTAAGTAAACATATTTTTAATTTGATTTTCTTTTTTGTAAAAAAAAAAAATAAAAGAAAAAAATTAATTCGTATAAGTTTTGTTACTTATAAAATCTTCCAAAAATAGGATCAATCGCAAAACATTTTTAGAAAACATAAATAAAAGTTAACGGAAGTTAAATAATGACGTAATAGTAAAAAATAGTACAGTTTTATACAAGTCGTGAAACGTCTATTTTTGCGTGACTGAACGGATTGTTTGGAATAAGTTCAGGTACGCAAAAACGTTTTTACCTCGCGTAGAAAACGCTATTTTTTCTACACTTGTAAATATAAATGATAATATTTACAAATTCATCTACTAAAAACTTACAAAACGACATAACTAAATTTGACAGTGTAAAAAATAAACAAGATTGTATTTATATATAGCATTTTTACCAGTGTAAAATCATGTTATTATTGTGTTCGCCTACAGATGGAATAATAACAGGCGAACACAATAATAACACTAGTTTACACTGGTAAAAATGCTATATATAAATACAATCTTGTTTATTTTTTACACTGTCAAATTTAGCTATGTCGTTTTGTAAGTTTTTAGTAGATGAATTTGACAATATGAATAATTAAAATGGTTCGGAAATATAAATTTATTTCGAGTAGTTCGAAAATATAAATGAATGTTTTTTTGCATTTTCAGATATATCTGTTCCGTGTTTTTTTCATTCTCGGATATATCTCAGATCATATATTTTCTTTAAAAACTTTTACATTAAAACTTTTATCGCTCCGATTTCTCTGATATAGAAAAAAACACACTCATTATTACTTTAATTAATTAATTACACACAAATTAATATAATGATTATCAGATTAGTTTCAATTCGATTCGATCAAAATATTCAAAATATTCAATCCCTTCAAAATACTGCGATATTGACAGAAATAAACACAGCAACCGAAACAACAACAGAAACAGTAAATCAAATTCAATCTCAAATATTCAATCAAATATTCAATCCTTTAAATAACCACCACCTGTAGGCGACCACCGAAACTTATTTACTTTCAGTCACTAGTTTGAAAAACATTGTCAGTCACTACTTAGAAAAAGTTTTCCTTTCACATAGGTTTTACTATATATTAAAATGACATTTTAGTAGCTTGAAGTAGAAAAAAATTGTATTACTACTGCTAAAAACTTGATAATTTTTTAATGTTTGCAATTGCAATATCTCGATACAAATAAAAAACTCGAAATAAGTTTTTAGCATTATAAGAAACTAGAAATGAATGTATTCAATTGAATGAAAAAATATGGAGGGGCTGAAATCTCACAGCTCTGAGATATCAAGACTTCGGTCTGGGTTAAGAGACATCTTTGTTACTTCTTATGCTGGCTTTCTCAGTGTATGTCCTATCCATCTCCACTTTCGTTTTCTTATATCGGTCTCAATGTCTTTCTGCTCAGTTTGACGCAGAAGTTCTTCTGATGGTGTTTGGCCAGAAGCGTTTGATTAATTTTCTTAGGCATTTGTTGACAAACATCTGAAGTTTATTTGTGATCTTCTGTGTTTGTTTCCTTGTTTCCATCCATACAGCAGTATAGACTTAACACATGCGTTGAACAGCCGTAGCTTTGTTTTCCTTGACAGGACGGACGCATTCCAAATCTTGTGAAGCAAGTTAAATATGTTTTTTGCTTTGTTGATGCGTTGACTGATGTCTTCTTCTGTTCCGCCTGTTTTCGCTACGGTACAACCAAGATATACGAATTTGTTGACATCGTCGACTTGTGTATTATTTATGTTGATTGGTGTACTCACGTTGGTGTTCAGTCTCATTAGCTTTGTTTTGGTGATGTTGATTTTGAGACCAACTTCATGTGCAAGGATTGATAGCTTATGTATTTTCTGCTGCATGTCGCCATGTCTGTGTGTAAGCAGGTAGATATCGTCTGCGTAGTCTAGATCATTGAGCCGTCTTAATGGTCCCCATTGGATGCCATTTGGACTTTCGTTCTCGAGCTTTCGCATGACACTATCTAGTACTATGAGGAATAGTAGCGGTGATAACACACATCCTTGCCTTACTCCCCGGTTGTTATAGTACTTATCACTTTGCTATCCTTTGTATTGAATTTTGCTCCCAGCATTCTGATACATTTCCTTGATTAGATCAATTATCTGATTGGGGATGCCCATTTCACAAAGTGATTTCCAGATAGCAGTTCTGTTGATTGTGTCAAACGCCCGCTCGAAGTCCACGAAGAGTAGATACAGTGGCGATTCCCATGTGGGCTTTCCGAAAAACTAATGACAGATTCATGATCAGCGACCTGAAAAACCTATATAATGACATGCATCATGCTCATTTCGCCGAAATTTGAAATTCTATGCCAGATTTTTCACAGTTTTCCGAAATTTTCCTGGGTAACGTAAAAAGTCGGAAAAGGTCGGAAAACTAACCAAATTTTCCGATTTCCCGCTCCCCATGCGGATTTATCGTGGATTTTCCGATTTCCCGCATGTGGATTTTCCGATTTCCCGCTCCCCATGTGGATTTTAGCGACCCCTAAAACCTGCTGAAGAGCTAATGCAAATCAATCATAGAAGCTAATGCAAAAAAAAATTTTGATTCACCTTCCTATAAGAAACTATTTTATTTCCCCGCTTTATTGACCGGACTAAACATCTCTCTTCTTAAATTGAAATTAAAATTACATTTCTAATAATTTTCTTGTTTACAATTATTTTTTCATGTTTAATTCAAATTTAAATTTACTTTAATTAATAATTTTCTTTGACTGAACCTTTGGTCTTATTACCCTACCCATTAAAAATTGTGACGGAGTCAAATTTATATCACTAATTGGTGTGTCTCTATATTCTAAAAGTGAAACCCATAGCTCAGATTTACTTTTCTTACATTTCTTTAACATTTGTTTACAAATATGAACACCTTTTTCCGCCATTCCGTTTGATCTGGGATATCTTGGACTAGAAGTAATAACATTAATATCGTTTTCTTTACAAAATTTTGCGAACTTCCAAGCTCTAATTGTTTTTGGAATGCCATACAAACTAAATATCTCTTTTAATACAACAATTATTTCAAAAGCAGACGACCCCTTAGGTAATAATTTCAATTCTAACCACTTTGAGAAATAATCCATGACTACTAAATACAGCTCACCCTCACAATTAGCAACATCCATAGCTATAATTTCAAACGGTCTAACTGGTACTTCCTGATTAATTAAGGGTTCTTTTCCATTTGCAGCTCTAAATTTTTCACACACCTCACATTTAAATATCATTGTTTCTATTTCTGAATTCATATTGGGCCAATATTGTTTTGGTTATCCCAAAATGTCCCTCATGAATCAAACTCAACTTACTATTTCTTAAACTACGTGGAACAATTAATCTATCATTCAGATACAATAAATCGTTTTCACAGTAAATTTCCTGTTTATTGTTTCAATAACATTTAAATTAAAATTATAAATTTGCATAAATTTTGAAATAAAAATATGTGGAACAAGTTACCTTTGACAAAATATTTGATATCTTTTCCAAATTAATGTATAACTATGACAACAAATGATAACAACTATTTTAATTGGATAATGAAATTTTGAATTTAAGGGTTGCTTTGATAAACATTTCTATTTTTTATAGAATTTAAACAAATACAAATGTTTTTTACTTTTTTAGACGTAGCTATGACAACAAAATATATGGTTAAAAAGTGACACTTTAAGGCCGCAAATCACAATAATAAAGTAACATTTTAATACATAGGCGAATAAAAAAACTATTTTATGCATTTAAAATTTGCTTTAAAAACCGAAAGAAACCATGAAAATATATGTTTTTAGAATTTTGTTTTTTAATTCGGTTTCTAAGAGGTCATAGCCTTTTGATCTGAGCTTTTGTTCACTATCATATACTGTAGATCTGAGATATTACGAGTGTCAGTAATGGTAGTACTGGAAATTGACTACTATTAAATATTAATTACATCAGTTATCAAAATTTATTTACTTAAATTTAAACTGTCCGAATCCCGTAAAATTCCCGTAAAGTTCTTTCCTTCTCAAAAGTTAACACCAATGGTCTTCAAAACTTTGCGAAGTTTTCCATTTTATTCATTATTGTTCTGATAACGACGATGTAAAGGTTTCTGTTCAAAACATTACAGCAACCATTCAATTCAGAATTAATAATTTTCCTTTTCAATAATGAAACCCCAACAAATATATTTGCATTATATTGACGGTGATACAAGCGTCACTGACCCTGCAAGGAAAGATAATTTGTTCGCAAAACGCTGCGATTCTCATACTAAAAATCATAAAAACGTACTCTAAATTCTGTCATCAGGAATCAGGAGTTAATATGAAAGAACTTCTTTCAAACCCAAAACGATTAAAAAACTTTTAAGGTGGTTTAAAATCAACAAAGCTTCCATACCAATATACCATATATCATTCTAAAAACATTTTCAAAAGAATTTGCACGGATTAAACCCAAATTTTCCACAAATCTTATAAATATGATATTTTTCCTTTATGCTATTGGTCAAGTGAAAGTTGGTCAATGTCTAGCTCGTACTCAAAAAAGGAATGGAACGTGATATTTCACATTATACACGAATAGCCCAAAGTACAATTTTGTCTCTCTATCTTTTAGTATTTTAGCATAATCAATAGTCTCGGGGGTGTTCAATCCAAAAAATTACCAATGGAATTAACACTTTTTATTTTTACCTATCGCATTAGTTTTGATGTTTGTAGTCATAAAATTGCACAGGCAGATTCATTTACTACATAAAAATCATTCAAAAATATTCCTTTAAAAATTTCACATTTTAATTTAATTTTACCTAATATTTCAATATTTTTACCCCTATAAGCTTCTAACCTAATCTGAGACTTGGTAATATTATCAAAATTTATTTTCAACTCTTTAGTATGCTTTATTGGCAACACATTCACCTCAGATCCTGTATCTATTTTTATTTTCCCTTTTTTATTTTCAATGAAAATTTCTTCACTCCAATAATTCTCTTTACCATATAATTGAGAAACCAATAAAATTGACAATTGCTCAAGAGGAGACTCAAACTGATTTGCACTTACTTGATTTAATTTTTAAATTGCTCTATTGCAAGCCACTTCGAAATAACCTAGAACTCCACACCGTTTACATTTTTTTCCATACGCCGGACATTCGTGAAGCTTGTACCAGGTTCTGTATCTAACACAATTAATAGATTTAACATTATTATTATTATTAAATTTATTAGAATTAATGATACGGTTTGCTTTTTCTGTTAACTCCCTTTCTGTATTTTTGACGTTTGGTTTGTCTTTATTATTATTGCCTTGGTTAAATAGTTTCTTTTTTGTTCCCGTTGAGACTTTATTAACACCAATTTTTTGTACACTCATTTCCTTTTTCATATTAATTTTCAGCTCTGTTGCTTTTGACTTTTCGATCACTTCATCGCACTTAATATTTTCTTTCTCACTAAATGCTTTTTTTAATTCTGCATTCGATGTTCCGAAAACTAATTTGTCTCTAATCATGTCTTCTACATTATCAAACTCACAAGTAGAGCTTAGTTTTTTGACATCTCTATTAAAAAATTCGAATGGCTCTTCACTTTGAAGTCGTTTGTAAAATTTATCCCGCTCATATAAAACATTCGATTTTGTCCTGCAATATTTGTCCATTGCTTTGATAATTTTTTCATATGATGACATTCCTCCATCTAGTCCAGCCATTTTAGCATAAAAAATGGGTCAACCTCGGAATGAGAGATAATAAGCTGAATTTTCGTATATATCTTCATTTTGACGTTCTAAAAGTTGTCCAGAAGTCTCATAAAATCTCGTGTCTGCGTCGTAAGTTATTCAAGTTCAAAGGTAACAAAAAACATTTTTTCGCGATTATCTCGGTTTCTATTGCTTCAATGACGTTAACATATATTACACAAATTGTAGAGCATAAAATTTTCGACCTATTTTATTTGAAATATTTTTTCATGCGCTCAACTGTTTTAGCGACAGAAGGCGGGAAGCGCATAGCGCTAAGCCATACGTATTGTAATGCAAGGCCAACCGTGAATCTGTAAATATTACCTTGAACTTTGAATAATTGTCGTTTATTTTCGTTTCCGATCTCAGCAACGACGGACGTAAAATTTTGAAAATTAAGGCTTATTGTGTGTTTTATTGTGGTGTGAGAAGCCACTTGCAGAAGGTGATTTTGATTATGTGATGCGTGGCTTGAAAACTGAAAAAAATCCAATTATCGATTGAAATGATGGTCACATAGACTTTTTAAATATTTTAACTTCTGTGAATGTGCATGTTGAGTGTCGAAAAGTGTACATCAGTAAAAATTCCATAGCGGCATCGAAACGACACTGAGAAGAAGATTAAAGTTAATCATCAACCAGGGTACCTCGTAAAAAAAGGAATGAAGTGTTTGATTTAAAAAACATGTGTTTATGGGCCAAACAGCTGATGCAGCAGCAGGGTTAAGAAAAAACAAAACTACTTCAACCGCCCCCTATCGCAAAAACGGCTGAGCGCATGAGAATGTGTTTCATATAAAATTTGTTGCAAATTTTATGCTCTACAATTTGTGTAATATATGTTAATGTCATTGGAGCAATAGAAACCGAGATAATCGCGAAATATTGTTTTTTGTTACCTTTGACCTTGTATAACTTACGACGCAGACACGAGATTTTATGAGACTTTTGAGGTAACTTTTAGAACGTCAAAATAAAGGTATATACGAAAATTCAGCTTATTATCTCTCATTCCGAGGTTGATCGCTAAAATGGCTGGACTAATCAACTAAATCTAAAACCGCTTGTATCCTCTCCTTGCTTCTTCACCAATCACATTTTTTAGTATAGCCCCTTTTTTATCATCCTTGCATTCTTTTGATACAAGCAGAAATGTGATCAGAAATTTTTGCCAATTCACATTTATATTTTCTTCCAGAGATAATTTTTATAACTTATTTGGATTTTCCATTTTTAAAAATAAAAATAAATAAATTGTAACACGCCGCTCAATATATTTGAAAATTTGATTTTGAGTGCACGTTTACCCAAAGTCAAGCTTTTTTTTTTAAATGTAACACGCCACTCAATATATTTGAAAATTTTTTCTTTGACTGCACGTTAACACTTTTTAATCCAATTTTATTAAAACCATCCTTACAGAAAACCTTCACTGCGCCATGTTTTACTTGTTATTTTTAATAAAAGATTCTGTTTTACTTTGTAAGAATGTTTATTTCAAAATTTTAAGAAAAACTTTTTAAATTGTATCTTACATTTGTTAACTCTAACCATTATATATTTCAACTAGATCTTGATGTCAAATCTGATTGTTGCTCACTTCACTTATATTCAACCCAATAAGCAACAATATAGAACAAAATGAATATATTCAATTGAATAGAATGAACAATTGCTTTGAAAAGCGAAAGATCCCTACCAAATGTTTTATCTCAATTCCGGTCGGTTTGGGAATTGAACCAGCGTCCTTCTGATCAGAGTTTATGGTTTATGTCATTGAATCAACTCGACCAGCGACGAGATAAATCGTCCAATCGTAAATCGTCCAAAAACAAATTTTTATCTCGTCGCTGGTTAACCATAAACTCTGATCAGAAGGACGCCGGTTCGATTCCCGAACCGACCGGAATCGAGATAAAACATTTGTTACGGATTTTTCGCTTTTCAAAGCAATTTTTCATTCTATTCAATTGAATATAATCATTTTGTAGTATTTTTTAACCAAAATATAGTAGTATTTTTTTAACCAAATAATACGAAAATTGGTCGTTGTGCGCATATTCAGTGTCTCAGATTAAAATATTTAAAAAAACTGTTGGGGTCCCATAGAAATGGACAAAAAAACGCATACAATTAATAAATTACTATTGAAATTTAACCAGTTATAGTAGAAAACCAAAAACTAGTAAAAATATTAATGTTTTTGTAGGTAGTATAACAAAATTTTGATAATTCAAAATAATTATAATAAAAATAACGACGCCTATCTAAACAAATGTCACAACAAACAAATGGTACAAACTAGGAGTTGAAATTCAACTAATGTAATTGTTTTCAAAACAAATTTATTACAAAATAAATAATACATCTCTGTTTTACTTTTTGTCTTTTGCTGCGTGCTATCTGGAGTGCGTTTCGAAATTAACCACGGTTAACCATGGTAATAATGTCAAAGTTAAAATAGTGACGTCACATATAGAATGAAAATTACCATGGTAAAGCTGTCAAAGTTAAATTGTCAAAAAAAAAGACCGCTAAAAATTCAAAATGAATAAAAAACTAATGCTAACTACGGTAAATAAAACTCAAAATGTAGTTGTTTGTTTTTTATTTCTATAATTTATTTTTCAGTCTTCAGGATCGAATAAGAATAACTAACACATTTCACTAAAAATTATTAAATACTTAGTTTATAATAATTAAATATACAATATATTCACAAAACAATATAATTTCTCACTTTTTTTCAACCACAATTAAAACTTCCTTTTATTATAAAAAATTATTTATTTATTTATTTATTTATTTTACATTTTGATTTGGCTTGGAAATTTTTTCATTCCACATCACCATAAAAAATTATAATTTGTTTTATAAATCGGTTGACATGTCATTTTAAATGTTTATACCTTTTGACATTAGAACCTTAACAAACTCTACTATCGAGTAGAGTAAAAGAAAGTTAAAATAGTGACGTCACACTTTACTATGACAGTAAAACTATGTACTTTTGAAACGATGGTTTATCTGTCATCCAGTAAATTTTTTACTATGTGCTTAATTTTGAAACGACATTTGGTAGATAAGAGTAAAGTTTACCATGGTTAACCATAGTTAATTTCGAAACGCACCCCTGTCAAAAATTCATTAGTAAAAAAAATTCTACTATACATTTTTTTGAATGCCTCACATCATAGTCCTCAAACAAAAGAAAAGAATTTTATTTATTTTTGGCCTCACCATCATCTATGTGCAAGAATGTTTTATATTGTACACGTTTAATCCCACACGTATATCCCTTTAGTTTTCTTTCAAAATTTACCATTTTTTGGTAAGCTTGCTTATAATTTTTCAAGCTGTTAAGTTTCAAACCAAGCGAGAAAAGGAAATATGAAAATGCACTCATTTTCAAAATTGTAAGAAAACTGTGTAAAGGATAGGATTTGTAGTTTATGTCTTATGATATAATCGATAATACGAGACAGACGGATTTTGATTTTCCTAAGCAAATGATTCTTCGTTGATTGGAAAACATTTCCCGGACAAAGTTGTTCCTTAAGAGACATTAAAATCGATTATATTTTAACATATAAATGTCTAAAATTAATGTGTAGTTTATGTTGATATTTGTGCTAGTTTGACTGATATATAAAATATAAATAATTGCCCACTTCAACTAATCAAAACTCTAAAAAAATCAAAACAAACCCAAACAAATAATACCATTAAAAAACGCTAGTTGTGCCATTTTTTATTCTACCAAAAATATACAGATAAAATAAAATAAATCTATATTCTATATAAAAACAGCAAAAACAGGTGCCATATATACATATTACTATTTATTTTAAAATATATTTCATTTAGCGGCCATTCAACTCATTTTATTTGTATTAGTATTATTATTAGTTTTTTTTTTATTTTATATATAACATAAAATTAACAGAACACAAAATCACATTAAAACAAAATTGCAAAAACAATTCAAATAGTAAATTAACTTAAAAACAATAAATAAAATTATTAAAATTAAAAGTCGAATTTTTATTTTGTCAAGTTTTTATTAATTTGTTTTTGTTTTTGCAATGTTGGTTGTCTTAAATTGTAGTGTTTTTTTTGTTGATCAACCGTGGCCTTAAAAGGCTCGTCGCACAAATTGATTTGATTTTGTTTTTGATTTTTAACAAATGCAACACAATATTTTTATACGATATACATATATTGCTCTTTCCTTCTTCTAGTAATCTTTTTTAATTTAATAAATTTATATTATTATTATTAAGAATTAAGTATTGTTTTTATTGTTACACAAACTAAATATATCAAATATAAATATCTCACTTAATTTTATAAAATTAAAATAATTATAATTATATAGTAAATAAAAATAGTTAGATAAAATTTTAAGTAAACAAAAAGCTTTTAAAAAGCTATGTTTTGTTATATTAAGAATCACCGCACTAAACTCGATTTATGTGGGGAATACAGTGATCCTAAATTAGTTTATCATCATACACAATCACTGCATATTCATAAACAATTTTTAAATAAATAAAAATTTCAGAGAACACTGGTGATACATTTATTTATTCAAACAAATTACACTATATAAATAAAAAAAAAATATATATATATATATATATATATATATATATATATATATATATATATATATATATATATATATATATATATATATATATATATATATATATATATATATATATATATAATATGTATATATACAATAATAACTAATTAATTAAATTAATTAAATGCAAAGCAACGAATTTTAATTTGAATAAGTTCATAATTTATTAATTAATGAAATAATAAAAATTTTTCTTTACTTTTATATAAATTAATTAGAATAAAATAATTATAAAAATATAAATAAAATAATTTTAAAATGATAAATAATAAATTATTAATTAAAATTAAATTTTTGTTGTTATGAATATTTGTTATTTTTGTTTCTATTTTCTGTAGTTGTCGGCATGTAGAACTTAATAATGTGTTTTATAGAATTTTTATATATTATAGGTTATTTTGATCATTTACAGATTCGCCATTTACTAATGTTAATATAATTTTAGAAGTTTGTTGAATTACGAAAAGATTATTCGTCAATATAAAAAGTTATAGTTATTTCAAATTTCAAAATGTCAGAAATGCAACGCCTAATTTGTTAGAAACCCATGGATTTTCGAAAGATGTTAAAAGTTTATTGGTATCGCTCCATAGTAAAATATTAATAAAACTATAAGCAAAATAATATAACGACAACCGAAATACGAATTGTTTGATAATTTAATTTGGCGCCGCTTGACATGTCATTAAAACGAATCTTTAAACATAAATTAACACTCACTTCATTTATGTTAATAAAATTTGCCTTGAATAATTATCCCACAAAAAATTTCTAATTTATTAGATATAATTAGATATTTAAACAAATTATCTTAAACGATTTTGAAGGTAAACAGTAAATCGTTTTATTTATTCGTTCTAATGAAACTTGTTCAAACTGTTTGACGGGGAATGTGGCATTTCTTTTTTTTTATAGTACATAAGTTTTTCGGTTTATTCAGACTCGATTTGTTACACTTGTTTGTTTGTTGTTCGCTAAGAATATATCAATATATTAGCCCGACTATTCTTTGTTCGAACATTTGCCATTCCGTTCTTTATTTACTCATAACGACGTCAAAATTACAATTTTTGCTCATAACAAATAAACCGTTAAACTGCTTTTTGATCATTTTAAGAATAAGTAGAGTGTGTATACTATAGATACGTAGGAATTTCGTTGGAGGAAATTATGATTGTAAAACATCAATAACTTTGATTGGCCTGTTTCTAAAGGACTCTGACTTCGACATATATCAGGTGGACGGTGGTTATATTGAACATCTTCGAAATCACGAAGTTATCGGGTTAATTTTACTTAAAACAATTAATGCTAATAGTCAAGAAATTTTTCGTCGCCAGGTATAAAAAAATACAAATGTATTTCCATCAATTTTCTTGCAGTGCTAAAATGACGATAGTTATTGAAGGTTTAGTTGAACCTCATATATATAGTGATAGTGAATATAGTAAATATCTACAGTGCATGTCTGATTGTAATTCGAGCCCGGCTTAACTATATGCCAATTATATTTATTTCAGTCCATTTGTCAGAAATGTATAAAAATTTCAAGACAGTTTTTGTTAGTGAATGCCAGCCAACCGAAAGATAGGAAAATAATTTCTCGATATTTGCGGAATTAAGGACGTGTGGACCTGTAAACTTAAATTGTTTCGCTGACCACAAGATTTTTCTTCCGTTAACGATTTCATGTGTCAGGCCTTAAGTGATCCTGTTGGAAGTCCAAAAACCTTAAGGTAGCAGGCCAGGCAATAGATTCCATTCAAGGTTTGCTTAGAAACCATCCGGTTGTTTAAGATAACTGATGATTACAGAACTGATTTAGGGACTTCCGTTTATAGAGTTCTCGGTCCGCTGCAGCTTTTGTTTTCTGCAGTGTTCGTCTGGGTAGCTTGCTGCAGTTCTTTTAACCATCAGATTGATTGTGGTTTACTTAGAGACCTGCTGAGAAAGCATGACCTTAAAGTAGCTTTGTTAAAGGCGTTAGATTGTTTGTTTCAAAAATCAATTCCTCCTGGGTTAATTCTGTCATTACGCTAAACACAGGAACCATTTCTGTAAGAGGGTCACTTACCAAAAATCTATAAGTTCTCTAGCTGATTTGTCTCATGTTTATATAGCTCTGATTTTTAGAAGATATAATAAATAATTCGAATAAAGATAACGAAAACCAGAAATGAAATATTCTTCAGATATTTTCCTTTTTAATTGTTTATTGGACATGAGGTCTGAGACAAGTATAACGTATTTCTGTCGGTAATGATCCATATAGGAGCGTACGATGTGTGTTTCTCACCAATTTAATCCATTTTCTGGTTTAGTAGCATCAGTAATTTTGATTGACTTTGTTGAAAGTAATTATTTTTTTTTTAAATAAAAAACACTTTGATCAATATTCAAATTTACGACTTTTTTAGTAACTGTAAAAGATGCCTACATTACATATAGATATATTTGTACCGAAAATATAATCAAGGAGAAACTCACCTTTATGTGTTTCCGTATGGCTTCTCTAGATTGTGTGTTTTGAATTTGTAATACCCTCATAGCATTTAAAATCTGACTCAATATTTGAATTCATATTTATTTTATTTATTCTAAATTTCATGCAATCAATTGCAAATAGGGTACTGCTCAACACAGTTATAGCGCCCGCATCCACTTAGTCCGCGTGGCGACGCCAGTGATATAATAAGCTCCGAAAAGTTGAAGAATATCACTTCCAATAGCAATCGCTTATGACTTGGTATTAAATTAGTACCCTACTTCAAGGGACGTTCCTTGTTTAGCAAAAGTATCCTTTAACTATTATGGCTATCCTTGGTTTATTAGGCTTGAGTTTTTGGTAGAATTTTAAAAACTGTCAAGGTAAAAATTTATCAAACTGTCCGTCTGGTAGAGCCGAATATCTAAGGTTCTTCTTTCCCAGACTCTGTCAGAGATTCCTAGAAGTCTTCACGAATCCCACCACATTAACAACTTTGGTCTCCAACAAAACTTCAAGTTGACCTTACCGTCTTTCTGTATATAATAACATAAATCGATGAAAGCACAAACTGTCAATTTCGCATGATTTTTTGATACCAATCAGCATCTACACAGATAGGAATAGCTAACAGACCCTAATACATTTGTCTGAACCACTAGAATTGTGGAAGTCATTTTAGATTCTATCTGAGATCTCTATCTGTTGAACCTAATGTTAACCCTGTAAAACACAAGAGTTTTCAAACAATATTTTTTAACCCTGCGTTGATCAGATGAGCATGATTTAATAGGCCAGTAAAAATAGTATTTGAACAACAAAAAAATTCGTTACAGCAAACTGACAGCGGGATATTGTGGAACACGATATTGTAAAAGAGGGAAACATAAATCGAACCAACAGCTGCTATCCGGGGGGGAGTGGGGTGTGTTTTTAGGGGTTGAAGACAGTTTTTCGTGATTTATGGCTAAACCGTACATCCTATCAAAAAGAGTTATATGTAAAAGTTGTAGAAAATGAAAAGATCTACAACCTTTGCACGGACCATTTTTACCCTAACCTCAAAATTTTTCGAAAAAATGCGAAAAACCGATTTTTTTCTTTTTTTCTTTGACGAAAAAAATTTTTCGAAGCTCAAACGTTGACAAAAGATACCTCTATTTATTGCAAAAAGGCGGTAATTTTTTCGGAGGGAAATATTTAGACGTTGTTGTTAAATTTGATTTTTTTCAAAAAAAGAACCAAATTTTTAACTGCGATTCCTCTTAAAACTACGCCTCCTTCAGAGTTCTGTTTTGGCTCACTTACTCGTTGTTACGTTTACTTTTAATAAGTTGTAAAAAAAGGTATACTGCTAAGGAAAAAATGGCGGGAAAATTGAAGAAACCGAAAAAATCGCTTTTTTCGTGGTAATTTGCATATTTATCGTTGAATAATTGTTACTAATTATTAAAATCATTTTAATTTTTTTATGATTACGTAGACGACGATCATTCGGAAATACATTTATGAATAATTATATGCTTTCGTTTTCGATCTTGATAGAAATTGTTCGAAGAATAAATCAACAATTACAATTTTAGTCGTACTAAAAATCTTTAAAATTAATTATTTCAAGAACACGAATATTAGCCTCTGTGTTAATTTGGAATATTTTAGAGTAAGGATAAAACTGTTTTTACAAAAAAAATAAATTAAATTCCAATTGATCTTCAACCCAAGTGCCATCTTTGAAAAAGTTTTTTAATATTTTAATTTTAAAATTAATTACAAAAACAATTAATTAATTTTTTTTCAAACGATCAACTAATCACCTATTAAACAAAAAAAAGTTTGATAAAATTGCTAACGCCGTTTTTGAGCAATTTGATTTCGAACACATCGGATTGGCAGAATTTTCATTTTTCTAAAATATTTAATACTTATTTTAGTTTATAATATATGATAATTAATATATGATATGTTTTAATTTAATATGAATTTTTCATTGTAATTGAAAAGAAAATTCACTATCTATTTGATAAATTTCAGCAAAATCTGCAACTGGCATATTTTTGCTAGCAAATATTCGAATGGGTTTTGATCGTTTAACAAAACGTCTGTCTGTAATTTGAGCATGTTTTGGGTAAAAGATTAAACCTTCAGAAAACTCAAAAAAGCCTTATTTAGTACCTTCTTTAAGCCTCATTTAGTACCTTCTAAAACCAAAAAAAGCTCAATAGAATCAGTAAACTTGGTTTTAGTGTATGGCACAAAGTACAAAAAAAAATCAAACTATATTCAAATGTCCTTTTCTCAAAAACTAAAAATAACGATTGTCCTTAGGTTTAGTATGTTTTGAGTAAATAACAAATCTGTCAAATATAAAAAACATGAAAGAAAACAAAAAGGTACTTTTTGAGATCGATATGTTTGAAGAATAAAATTTACTTTTTTGTTACTTAAATAAACTAAAAGTAACAAAAATATATATAATTATTCATAAATGTATTTCCAAATGATCGTCGTTTACGTAATCATAAAAATTTAAATGATTTTAATAATTAGTAACAATTATTCAACGATAAATATGCAAATTACCACGAAAAAAGCGATTTTTTCGCTTTTTTCAATTTTAGCGCTATTTTTTCTTTAGCAGTATACCTTTTTTTTACCATTTATCAAAAGTAGACGTAACAAAGAGTAAGTGAGCCAAAACAGAACTCTGTAGGAGGCGTAGTTTTAAGAGGAACCGCAGTTAAAAATTTGGGGTTTTTTTTGAAAAAAATCAATTTTAACAACAACGTCTAAATATTTCCCTCCGAAAAAATTACTGCCTTTTTGCAATAAATAGAGGTATCTTTTGTCAACGTTTGAGCTTCGCAAAATTTTTTTTGTCAAAGAAAAAAAGAAAAAAGAAAAAAATTGGTTTTTCACATTTTTCCGAAAAATTTTGAGGTTAGGGTAAAAATGGTCCGTGCAAAGGTTGTAGATCTTTTCATTTCCTACAACTTTTACATATAACTCTTTTTGATAGGATGCACGGTTTAGCCATAAATCACGAAAAACTGTCTTCAACCCCTAAAAGCCACCCCACTCCCCCCCGGATAGCAGCTGTTGGTTCGATTTATGTTTCCCTCTTTTACAATATCGTGTTCTACAATATCCCGCTGTCAGTTTGCTGTAACGAATTATTTTTTTTTTTCTAATTTTTTCTCCTATTATTACTGGCCTATAACTGATTCTCCGATTTTGTGATTTTTGGAGAGAGCGGCACTCTGTAGTTATATTGTTGTCTTTGTTCATATTCGAATGAAAATAAAAGTTCATCAGTTCAAAAAATAATTTCATTTATTTTTTTAAGCCAATTTTTTGGAAAAAAAATTAAGCTTTTTTTATGACGTAAATGTAATTAAACATGAAATTGGACATGGAAAATTTTGAATTTGTTATAGGTTTTGAAATATTTTTGGAATTTTGAAAAATGTTTGTATTCTTGATTTTGTTTTAATTTTTGCAATATTTTTAGAATTTAAAAAACAATAGAATTTTTGAATTTGTGAATTTTATATATATTTTTAGAATTTTAAAAAAATTTCAATTTTTTATTTTATAAGAATTTTTAGAATATTGAAAAATTTTAAATTTTTGATTTTATTATAATTTTTGGAATTTTGAAAAAATTTTCAATTTTTGATACTGTTATAATTTTATTATAATTTTTAGAATTTTGGAAAAAGTTTGAATTTTTAAGAATTTTTGGAATATTTTTAGAATTTAGAAAAAGTTTAAATATTTGATTTTATTCTAATTTTTGAAATATTTTTGGATATTAATATTTTGAAAATAGTTTCAATTTTTAATTTTGTTATAATTTTTGCAATGTTTTTAGAATTTTTGAAAAATATTAAAAGGGCTGAAATCACAAGGCTGTGAGATATCAAGACTTCGGTCTGGGTTAAGGATTTTGATATAGTTTTTGACAAAACACTTTTTATGAGGAAATTGTTTTAAGTTTTGGTCAGTGATGTATATCAAACATAAAACTCTTTGTTAAAGTACATGTATTTTTTTTATCTCTGTTTAGAAATTTATTACAAAACTAGCACGAAACATCAATTCGTTGCCTGGAAATTACAACAAATCATAAATTAACATAATTTAGTGAAAAGATGATACAATCAGCAAACTACTCAAAAATTTCTCCATTTAGTGTTTCGAGAAAATATTACAAAATCACAAATTCATATTCCTTTCAAAATTCCAAAAATATTGTAAAAATTAAATAAAATCAAACTTGTTTCAAAATTCTTAAAATATTCTAAAAATTATTACAAAATCAAAAATTGAAAGTTTTTCAAAATTCCAAAAGTTAAAATTCTAAATATATATGTATAAAATTCACAAATTCAAAAATTTTGTTTTTACCAAAATTCTAACAATATTGCAAAAATTATAAAAAAATTAAAATTTTTTCTAAAATTCTAAAAATATGGAAAAACTATTACAAAATCAAAAATACAAACTTTTTTTAAAATTCCAAAAATATTTCAAAAATTATAACAAATTCAAAAATTTCCATGTCCAATTTCATGTTTAATTACATTATGTCATACAAACAACTAAATTTTTGTTTCCCAAAAAATTGGCTAAAAAAATAAATGAAATCATTTTTTTGACACACTTGACAATATTTTTTTGACAAACTTATAATGCCATAATTCTCTAAAATAATAATAAAATTTCATGTCATACAAATAATTAATTTTATTTTTTTCCAAAAAATTGGGTAAAAAATAAATAAAAATCTTTCTTTTACACACTTGACAACATTTTTTTGACAAACTTATAATGCAATAATCTAGTTTTTGATCTTACATACCAATCCCGACCATCAAGATTTTTTCCACATTTATCATTACTACTCATTATCACCTAAAATTAACGTTTTTTAAGCAAAAAATATGCATATTTCCTTGTTTTGACACACTTGACGATTTTTTTGACACACTTCCGGTACAGTTATCGAACACATCGGCCTTTCGGTTCTTACCATTGAGTATACCTATTTTTGGAAATCAACATTTTTAAAATCCCTCCAGCGGTTTTCTAGATTTCGTCGGTTGTGACGGCTGGCCGTTGGTCGGCAGACTGACATACATTTTTTTTTGCCTTTTTTGGAATCGTTATGACCTAAAACGTCGAGAAATGCCAAAAAAAGTGGGGATAGGAATTTCACTTTTGGCTCATGAATGTAATACTTAGGTCTTTCAGACCGAAGTAATATTTGAAATTAATTGAATGTTATTTTATTTTCAAAAAAAATTACGTGGGGTTGTCTCAACTACATCGTTCTGTATTTTAACAGCTTTTGAATCAATTTCGGAGATCGATTGGCCATATCCGTCCTCACGGCGATGTGAGACAACTGCATATCGATTGGAAATAGAACATTTTCATTTTCAGTGTAAATATTAAATCATTCCCACAGACCGAAATTCTTTTATCTCACGTAGTATGAAACATTTTTTATTTACATATTATATTTTATTTACTTTTGAACAATTTGTATTTCGGGGTGTAGAGATTTAGAATAAACCTAATTAGAGTTTTGCAGCACCAGGATCGTATGCCAGTTGGATCAATTTTTTTTTTGACTGATCTATAAATTTCATTAAATTTAAGATTAATATTTCTCTCTATCAATGTTTTTACTAAATTTGTGTTATATCGTTGGCAATGGGCCTAAATTACTTGATGGCAAAAACAAAAGTATTGCATTTTAAACTGAAATTTTTTGAATAACTTACTATGATCCAGTATTAATATTGTTCTAAAACATTCAAATTCAAACATTTTTTAAGTCAAACTTACCATAATTCAATTTAATTTTATAAACACTTATTTTCTCTACATAACTCAACTCAATTAGAAAAATGAAACAAAAATAACAAAATTAAATGTTTATTTATTGAAAAAATTTATTAAAATTGAATTATTAAAATATCATAATTTAAGTAAATAAAAAAACGAATAATCTGTGATTTTCTTACTTAATTTGTAGAAATATTTAAGAGAAAAACAACATCATAAAAAACGAAATATTTATTTTGTATTTTTAGGTGTTACATTATTTTTTAATTATAATAAAATATTTTAAATAAAAAAAAATAAATATTTATTTAGAAACAGATGATTATTTACATTATTTTTATATTTTATTTTTAATTTCTGTGCATAATTTTTTGCATTTATCTAAACACAAAACATGTTTTTTTCTTTATTGTAAACAATGTTATACAATTCTTTTTACTCTATGTCCAGCAAAAATTTTCAAAACCCATCAATTACAACATCTAATAAAAATACAATTCAAAATATGTCTTAAATCTTACTTTTAACATTTTTTTATGCTCATCTGTGCAACAATATGTGTACGTACCTTCAATTAAAACTGTCAAAATATTCAAATAAAAATAAATTCATTTAAAAAAAAATTAAATATTTATAAAACAAACTTTTTTTTTGCTGTTGTTAAAAGTTGACATCAATGTTTTTTGTAAAGTAAAAATAATAAAATATCTGAAATTAAAAGAAAGAAAAAAAACACTGATCAATTATTTGATTTCTTCCTGATGATAAGACAGTGAAAATTTGTTTCGAGAAAAAAAGTTAATAAAAATATTTTATTCTCTTCCATTTAATTATATCAGCTTTATTTGTATGTTTTTTCGATAATAATAGTATGTTTTATTGTATTGTTTTCTAACCTATAGCCTAATGAACTTAACCTAGTGCCTAATGAACATTTTATTCAATTGGTATGATTCCAATTGGTCAAATTGTTTTGATTTCATTAAAATTATTTTCAAATTATAATCACAATTGCTTTGATAAGTTTTGTTCAAAAATCAAATTTTGAGTAATTCTCTTATTTCGTTTAGTTGAACTTGGTTGATTGTATGAGAAGGGCGTTTTTTATCATCAGGGTTTTTTTATTAAGAAATTTGATTTATCAATTAAAACAATAAAGATTTATTGTTTTAATTGAAGAAAATGTTTTTATTTTTTATAATACACAATTCTTTTTTATAATAAAATCTTTGTCAGAGAATAAAGTATTGTAATCGATTCGTGAATAATGAATTTTATTCTCTCGCAAATTAAAATTCTCGCTCGTGCCTCGCTCAAATTTTAAACTTTTGCTTGAGAATAAACTACTTCATTATTCACTCATTGATTAAACTACTAATAGTATGCTTTCATTTAACTTGGCTGTTTTGTAATTTTTTATGAACTTGTTTTTTGAATCTTTCAAGTCAGGTGTTTTTTTTTATTCGATTTTGTAGTGATTGATTGTTTGAAAATCGTAGGTTTTGTTTTTTGTTGGGTTTAAATTTTTTAAATTATTAGAGTTGGTGGAATGATATTGAAATTTATGATTTGAATAGCAAGGACATAGTATTTGCTTTTGTTTGAAATAAGTTTATATGCTGAAATGTTTTGAACCTACGGAATTTTAAATATCAGCTGGATAATGTTAGTTTTGGTCAGTGGGCAGAATCTAAGGTGATTGAAACAATATTGATTTCTTGTGTCGTATATTTTTGTATGAACTCATTATTTTGAACCAGTTATCCACATGAAATTTTTAAGTTTAAACCAGTGGCATTGAAATGTATGGGACATAAGAAGACATATCTACTTTTTTTGTTTTTAAACCAAAAAGTGTTGTGTAATCATGTCCATTACCATTTAAATTAAATGTAAGCCTTTTTTGGAATATATTAACGAACTTTTGAGTTTTGAAAAAACTTTGAGTTTGTTTGAAGTTGATAAGTTGTTTTAAATTTCTTTTATAAAAGTTGAATCTGTTTGAATATGTCATATTCACCTAAACAAATGGCTAGATTTGTGTGTCCCAATTTAATTTTCTCGACTTGAGTGTCCTTATCGATTCAATGATGATTTGTTGTCAAATACTGACTCTTTCCAAACATCCTTTTAAGTTTGGTTTCTGAATATTGTCTATGGTAGATGTTCTATGGTTTAGCAGTATAGTCTACTTGACTAGTTTCTCATGTGTCTCGGTGGTTATAATGTTTGCACTAACTCGTTATTCGAGTTATTGCTTTTGTTACAACTCAGTAGATATGGTTCTGCAATAATTTCGTTGTGACAGAATCTTAATATCGTCTGTTGAATTCCAGTTTCAGTTTGGATGCCTCTTCGTCTGTGTGGTTTCTTGATAATGGCCTGCAAGTCAGACAGATAGATAGATCGGTTAGCTAGTGGTTGTGAATTGTAGATGGGTTTGGATGGTTGTGGATGGGATTGGATGGGTTTCACATATAAGATTTAAGCATAATAAGTTTTAAACCTAAACAGTTAAACATAATAAGGTGTCTTGTGAGTCTAAATTAATTAATGCTGGTGCACCCCATGGCTTAGTTTTCCACTCTATTTTATTTTATACCAATGAACTGTTGAAAATCACCAGTAATCCGATAAATAGTTTTGCAGATGATACTACACTGCATAAGTCATTCGCTCTATCTTTAAAGCGTGAAATGCATGAACGAATAAATCACTCCCAGAGCTACCATAAATGTAAACGAAGACCTAGAAAAATTCGCCGATTCAAATGACAAAATGTTGGTCAGCTCACACAGTTATTTGTTGTTTCAAGAACAAAAACCGATATCTGCAGTATCTCATATGAAAATTCAATTTCCATATAAGCGCCTTTTGTCTCCAAATTTGTAATGGTTCTCTGTCTCGAAACTGTTGATTGAAAATGAAATAAAATCGCATATAATAGTTAAACGAAGTGCTAAATTTCTGTTGATAAAACAAAAAATGATTTCGTTTTTTCTAATAAAAATATTGCGACGCTGACGCATAGACTAACTTCACCACAGCTCTGGAAACAAAATGTGCTAGATATATAGTAAGCTAATATCCATCAAATACTTTAATTAATGGCTAACCAATGTTATAGATTTCGCGTAGTTCTAATTATATAAACATTAAAGAAAGCTGTAGTATTCTCTCATATTATTTGAAACCTTTTACCAACGTTTCATGAAAATCGATCTGTGATTGTAAGCTACTGTAGGGATAAACACCTGAAAAAAAACTTTTTAACCGGAAGTTACAAACAAAAAATTGGAATGCAGAACTGTTACAAATTATACTCTAAGCATATATACCTAGTTTAATCAAAATCAATTAGCAGGAACTGATGTTATTGAAGTTTCGAATAAACAGGTGTTCGGGAGGCCCTCCACTACTTATCTGAATATCCTCCAAAAACTAATCAGTTCTTTATCATTTAAGTCGCCATCTTTTTTCAAAGTTTCATTCAAATTTATTAATGAGCGAAGTCTGTATGCGCCCAAAAAACTTTAAAAACAAAGTGTGAAAAGTCAGCAGTTGTATGGTAGACCCTCGCCACTTTTATCAATGTGTCCCAACAGTTGATCATTATCTTCTCACACTAATTAGAACCTTTTTTATAAGTTTCGTCATAATCACTTCATTATTGTAGGCTGTATAGTGTCAATACAGACACTAAAAAAATTTCAAAGAATTGCAAAACATTTTTTTTACCGGAAGTGAAAAACCGGAAGTTGGGATGCAGAACTGTTGTGAACCACA
>OY856187.1:4708880-4866919 GCA_963693315.1 Diogma glabrata | reverse complement strand
GGTCCAAAACATATTGGGGTATGCAAGATTTATTTTTCTCGAAAGATTGCATTACTTCACACAATTTAAAATTGTGGTGATGTAAAAATATAGATTGATGACAGTTAGTAATGTAAATGTAATGTCTGTCACTAAAAATAATCACAGCAACAAAATCTCTATCCTATTATTATAGTTATGCACAATTTCTTAGATTGCAACTAAAGTTAATATACAAATAATGTCTTCTAGTCTTAAACAATGCGAATTTTTGTTTATTGCCCATATTGGTGTATTAGTGACGTTTCAACAAATAACAAAAGTAAATCAACTTGTAAATAAATTTTTCTTTATCAGATTACATCGAGTCGTAAAACAAATCATTTTTAATTTGATCAATAAATTGCCTTGTTACCTTCAATTAGAAAGTATCAAACCAATGCTCGTCCAATTATAAGAATTATAAATCTTTAAAATTACTTTTTCCATATCTTCAGGTAATAATCTTATTAAACCCATGTTTTTTACAAAATTTATGTTTTCATTTAATTGTAAACCGTTAAACATTTTAAAACTTTAAACTAATTTTTATTTCTTTTATTATCTTCTTAATTTAAATGAACGAAAACAATTGCTGTGACCAGGCACGCTTCGTCCTTCGTTAAAAAAAAAATTAAAAAAAAATAAAATTCACATATCCCCTTTCGTTATATGTTCTTAATTTCTTATTATATTCTCTAAATATTTCTTAATCTTCCTCAATTTGTTTTCTTCCTTTCACAAATTAAAAAATAAAATTCTCTTTTTTTTTGTTAAAATAATTTTTTTAATGACTATCATTTTTATATTGATGATCATCTTTGTTTTTTTGATGATCGTTGCCATGAATGTGAACAATGTGCCACTTAAAATTTAACAAAATATGATTTTTTCTATATATTTATCTAAGCTTTCTACGATATTAATAAAAAAAATCCTGTGAATTTATTTTATTACTTTTAAAAACAAAAGAAAAAAAAAAGTATTATTAATTTATTATTATATTGTTAATTTTTTTAAGAAATAATTTTTTATAGATATTTTTAATTTTTAAAGTTATTTTGTTGGTTTATAATGTTTACACATTTCAAAATTGTAGTTGTTAGTTGTTGGCGTTTTTTGTTTTGAGAGTTTTTTGGATTTTTGTCATGTAACATGTTATGTTATGTAACGCTGTAAGATCATTTAATACTTTTTTTAATTGATTGAAATATTGCTTCCAAATTTTTTAGATAGATAATTCTTTGTTTAAATAAAAGAAAACTAAAATTTGAGTTCTAAATCTCCAGAAATATTAAAAAGCTTGATGACGAAATTAAAAGTTTTCGGTATTAAGATTTTCAATAATCTGATTTTTTGTGTAGAATTCCTAACGAAAGTACACGAGCGTTAAATCACCCATGTTCCAAAATCTAATAAGTTCTTCATAAAAACGCGAAAAATCGTTTGGTGAAAATGTTGTTCAAATCGAATAAGTGGTTAATCTAATATTTTGATTCTACCAGACAGGTAATTTTTAAATGTGTTATCTTGGCTTGGTTTATGTTTTAGTTCCGTTTCGCTATTTAAAAAAGAAAAAGAGTAATAAGCGTATTAGTGGTTGACAGTTGACACGACTTTGGTGTTCGTTTTACCTTAAAAAACTTAAGACCCATTGATCTAAAAATTTGAATTGGTCATGAAATTAACTTGCCGGCCAAAAAAATCAGAAATTTATTTTATTCATTTTTAAAGGAGTAAAAAAAAATTATAGACTGAGAGCTAGTGAACCAACCATCTGGGTAACGATCTTTCTGTAAGACTAGAAATTTTTTTAGTGATAAGTCATGGAATGTTAAGTACGGTAACTATGACCTGGCAGGCATCAGCCCTGCACGTCATCAACCCCTATATTTTTGAAAGTGTAAATAATTAAAAAAAAAATTTTTCTGTGTAAGCTTAAATTTTTATCTGATTTAGTTCATTTATTGTAGAGTAGAAAAAAAAATTGACTTGAGCGATTTTGATGAGCATAGGTATCTGACAGGTGAATCGAAAGGTGTGTACTGTGTAGTATGTAAGTTACAATAAACTTAATTCTGTAAAGTTGAAATTTATGTATATGTTTGAGTAAGCTATTTAAAGAAAGTGGGTACCATGACAGCCCGAGCAGAAATTTGTCAGGGCTCAAGTAAGGTCCTGATCAGTGGCAAGATGTTGTAACATCACTTTTGACGATTCTATCGTATTTTACGCTAATCGGTATGCTGTAACACAAAACGACTGTCTTAAATACGATAATCGACAGTCGTTTTGTGTTACAGCATATCGATTAGCGTAAAATACGATAGAATTGTCAAAAGTGATGTTACAACATCTTGCCACAGGTTTGCCCTAGTCCGGATCAGGCATTGATAGGGCAGCCTGATTGGGCCCTGATCATGAGTGTAACGCTTTTGCCTTATCAGGTCCTGATTAGGATAATGGGATCAGGCCCTGATTGGGATATCCGGACCAGACCCTGATATATGTTTATATATTATATACATAAATTAATCAAATTAAAATAAAAAATTACAATGGAAAAAATTAAAACATCCATACCACCTTAATCACTATTATTATATTTTTTCAGCCGAGAAGCGATAACTGAAACATACATGAAACGATTTAAACTATATATTTCAAAAATGGATAATGCTCTGGGGATTTTTAACCAATTGAAATCTCAGCTAGGGATCAAATACGAAAAACCTGATCAGGGCCAGATATATTCAAATAAGGTTAACCCTAAAAGGGTATTCTAAATCAGGCCCGGAACAGGCCCCCATCAGATTGCCCTAATAGGGATTGCCCTTGTAGAACTGACCAGGCCCTGATCACGCCCTGGCTGTATTCAGGTTTTCCCTAACTAATTTCTGCTCGGGAGGTGGTTCTAGCTAGCATAAGTTCTTGACAGGTGAGGAGAAAGGTGCTATGGGAGTGCGAGTAAGGGTCGTAATTTGAACTTAATGGTGCAAGTAACATTACGTAAAGACAGAATTCATGGTTAAAACACATTTCTTTAATTATGATGTGATGTACATTAGTTTTAAATTAATTTTCTCGATCATTTTCCCGTTGTTTTTAGGGTTCCGTACTTTGGAAAAGTAAAACGGTACCCGATTGGTGAGACTTCGGTGTCTCCCGAATTTCTACATAAACGATTTTCTCCCAAACTATAAATGATGTCAGCTTAAAATATTCTACAGTTATAAAGGGTGAAGGCATGCGTAGATTTATTCCTAATAAGTTGATCATTCCGAAGGTTGATCTATGGTTTTCTAGTAAATGCAAAAAAGCAATCAAAGCTAAAAAAAAGGCTTTTCGAAAGTTTTTCCAAAACAAAACTGATGAAAACCTTAGAGAGTATCGAAAAGAGAGGAATTTATGTAGGAAACTAATAGATGGAGAGAAAAATCTATTTAATTTGAAAAAAGCTTGTAAATTTGCTGAGCACCCAACTGGATCGCGTAACTTCTTCAAAGCCGCTAAGGCTATCCAAGGCAATTTCTGTAAATCTTCTCTTCCTCCTCTTATTGATAGAGATATACCTATTATTGACCCAAAAGAAAAGGCTAATTTGCTAGGACATATTTTTTCTATAAATTCTACCTTAGTCGAACCCAATTTCCAACCTAGACCTATTCCTAAAGCATCGCTCAAAATGAAGCGAATAATTTTTCGTAAAAACATTATTCGAAAAATGCTTTTACAAATTAATACCAACAAGGCATCTGGGCCTGATAATATTCCTCCAATTATACTTAAAACGTTTGCTAGGGAGCTAGCACCTATCCTCACTAAAATATTTTATTTGTCTTATAAGAAAGGGATTTTTCCTGTAATATGGAAAATTGCTAGTGTACAGCCAGTAGCAAAAAAGGGTAGCAAAACTGACCCATCCAATTACAGACCCATTTCAATTTTGTCAGTAGTGTCTAAAGTTTTTGAGAAATATATAAATTTTAATTTAATGAGCTTCTTAGAGTCTTCCAAATTACTTAATGAAAGACAATACGGCTTCCGAAAAGGAAGAGCAACAGGAGATTTGCTTTCGTTTGTTACTCATCTTTGGAACAAATCCTTGAAAACTTTGGTGAGACTTTCGGTGTTGCTCTTGATATTTCCAAAGCATTTGACAAAGTTTGGCACAAAAATCTTATATGCAAGTTGAGATGTTATGGTTTAGATGAGCCACTAATTTCCTGGATGCAAAGCTTTATATCTGAGCGGAAATTTCGAGTCAATGTTGACGGTATTTCATCGGATGTATTTTCGACTAATGCAGGAGTTCCTCAAGGTTCCGCTTTGTCCCCAACTCTTTTTTTATCTATATTAATGACTTGTTGGTTTCAACAATTAATCCTATCTATAGTTTTGCTGATGATAGCACTCTTCATGCATCTCATGTTGCACCTAGATCGTATTCACCTTTAGCGCTTAATAACTGTAGATCAAATTTGATAGATTCATTAAACGTTGATCTTAAAACTATCTTTGATTGGGGTGTTACTAACAGTGTTGAATTCAATACGTCCAAAACACAAGTTTGCCATTTTTCAAGATTATCAACACCTAACCCTTTTCCATTGAAGTTTGATTCCAACGTTTTGATAGAGAAAGAGTCCGTGAAACTTCTAGGAGTTGATGTTGAAAATAATATGAAATGGAATTCTCATATTTTTAACCTAGCAAAAAGCGCTGTTCAAAAATTGGGTTTTTTAGGACGATGTCGTAAGTTTTTCAGTAGCGAACAACTTCTTTTAATATACAAATCTTTTATACGTCCCTGCATGGAATATTGTTCTCACATATGGGGTGGAGCATACTTATGTAGTTTGAAGTGTCTTGATTCTGTACAGCGGAGAGCAGTTAAATTGATTGGTAATTCAAATCTTACTAATGACCTTGATTCCTTGCAGCATAGAAGAAATGTTGCTGATTTGACGATTTTCTACAAATATATCATGGATGAACGGGTTTCTGAAGAGATCAAATTGATTTTACCTAAGCCTGCAAGCCTATTGCGTCATACCAGAGCATCGGTAGCGGCCCATCCTTTTACGGTTCAAATAATTAGATGTAGAACAGTAGCCTTCCAGCGCGACTTTTTCAACAGAGTCTCTCATCTCTGGAATTCATTACCTTCGTGGGTTTTCCCTGATAACTTTAACCCTCAAAAGTTCAAAGTCAACGTTCATAAATTTCTAAAAGAAACTTAATTCTCAATTGATTATAATCCCTAGTTGGCATGGTATCTTCGGATATTCAGAGACGTTAATGTATAATTAATTATATTAACACTAAACATGCCTAACTTCCAATAAAAAAAAAAAAAAAAAAAATAAAATGTGTTTGTGCACGCCTACTCAAAACAAAAAAATTGCAAATATTTGTTTTTATCTGTCTTTTATAGACATAGATAATGATATAGAAAAACAAAAGTTTGTTTTAAGGAAAAGATTTAGATTTAGAAAAATCGAAAAAGATTGAATTATTTAAAAAAAATCAAATTAAATTGAAAAAATTAAAATTAAAACAAATTCAATAAATTATCGAATGCTTAGTTTTTGAGTTATTCCCAAAAACGTGAGTTAGTTTTCCTGCCCCCCCCCCCCCCCCCTATATTACAAACTATAGCGTTCGGCGTTGTTTGAAAGGGGTTAGGAGTAGAAATGTCAAAAAAAAACAAACTATTTTCTCGTCTCAAATGGGGTGTCATATGAAGTGTTTTTTTTGTAGTGCAAAACAATTTTTTTTGTAATTTTCGAAAGCACCGTTTTTGGCTTATTTCTAAAATTGTGTTTTAGAGAAGAATTCTCGTAGAATAATATATAGTCGGAACTCACGACTAGCGAGTTATATTCGCACTTGTCCGACTTTTTTTCTTTTTGTGACTAAAATATATTGTGTTTTTGTATTTTTATATTTGTAGGTCAATATTTTTTCATAATAGGATGAAGGAAATAAAAATAAGTTTAGTAAGCAGTAAATTTTTTAAAAATATAGCATTTTCCTCTTCGCCTATCAAGGGCTTATGCTAGCCAGAACCGCCTGTCATTGTACCCACTTTCTTTAAATCGCTTACTCAAATATATATATAAATTTCAACTTTACAGAATTAAGTTTATTGTAACTTACATACTATACAAGTGTTGCCAGATCGCGGGATTTTTTCCCGTTTGCGGGATATTTCGTATAAAACGGGAAAGCGGGTAAAAACTTGAAAAGTGCGGGATTTTTCACATTTAATAGTAGAAGCGTTTAAAATTAACACTTATTTTAAAATTGTTGCGCCAACCAATTTTTTACCAGTCTTCAGAAAGATGCCGATCACCCGATAATTTTACCTTAATGAGTTGGCTTGAGTATTGTCAAATTCTCGATGGAATTTCAGCTTCTGATGTTGAAATATCATAATTTCAGCCTTCAGATGTTCGGAAACCCTAAAGCACCACCATGTTATCTGAATTTCAGTAATCTTTGACCCTGTGAAACGAAAAACAAAATCACCTGGATATATAAGTTGAGTCTCTATGCATCCATGCATTTTAAACATATTAAAAAAAATTTATTTTATTATCTACACTATTTTATTATTGTAAGAGCTATTACAATTTTAAAAGTTTTTGAAAATCATGAAATCAAGACATATCTACTTCTTTTAAAAAATGTCCTCAGTTCTAATAGATGTAATGCTCCATTTTATAGCAATACTATCTTATTCCATAAGTTGTATGAAAACTCGAAACAATAGTAATTTATTGTGTAAGTGTTTAATGCAATATTTTATTTTTCAAGGAGAGGCACGAGCGAGCATTACAAATTTTTGAGAGAATAAAATTGATTAAACACGAACCCAATACAACGTTTTATCCTTCCGACAAAGTACCATTTATTAATTTAAATCGAATTATTTTAAAATTTGTTCATAAATCAAGTAAAACAAATAAAGAAAATCAATGAATTTTATTATATTTTTTTTAAATAATTAATTTCAAACAATCAAATAAATTTGATTCAATTTCGATATCTATTTAATTATTTGGAAATTGAAAGATATCTATTTGTATTTTGAAAATGAAAAGACCTAAAATGAAAAACATCCAATTTTATACTAATGAGAAACCAAAAAACAATATTTTGCCTTTTGGAAATTTAGTTTAATTTAATCATAGTAGCCTTTGCCTTTTTAGGGTTCCGTACTTTGAAAAAGTAAAAACGGTACCCTATTGGTGAGACTTCGGTATCCGTCCGAATTTCTACATAATCAATTTACTCACAAACTATATGTGCTATCATCTTGAAATTTTGTATAGTTATTAAATGTGTTGTCCCACACCTGATGATAACAAAACAATTTAAAATATTTGCTTTTATCTATATTTTATGGACATAGATAGTAAAATAAAAGCTTTTTTTAAGGAATCGAGTTTGGTCTAGAAAAATCGAAAAAAATGGAAGTATTTCAAAAAAAATTTTCATTGCATTTTCGACTGCTTAGTTGTTGAGTTATTACCAAAAACGAGTGGGTTTTTTCTGTCCCCCCCCCCCTCCCCCTTAAATTCGAACATTAAAAAAGAAAAAATTCATGGGTGGTTTAAAGTAGAAATTTTGAAAAAAAAAAAAAATTATTTTTGATCATGGCATGTGGGGTGTCATATGGAAGGTGATATTTTTTTGTAGTGCAAAAGAGTTTTTTTTGTAATTTTCGAAAGCACAGTTTTCGATTTATTTTCAAAAATGTAAAAATTATTTTTGAGCCCCCCCCTCCTCCCCCCCTTAACTTCGAACAAAAGAAAAAATTAAAAAAAATTCATGGATGTAGGGATTTTGCTAAATCGAAACCATAACTTTTTTTTGGTTGTTAGAATTTCAAATGTTCATTAGAGGTAGAGTAGAATTTTGAAGTAGAAATTTTGAAAAAAAATTATTTTTGATTTTCTTATGAAAGGTGATTTTTTTTTGTAGTGCAAAAGAGTTTTTTTTGTAATTTTCGAAAGCACAGTTTTCGTCTTATTTTCAAAAATGTAAAATTTTTTTTTGTTCCCCATTGCAAAAGAAAAAATTTAAAAAATTCATGGGTGTAGAGATTTTGCTAAATCGATACTAAAATTTTTTTCATTAGTTATAATTTAAATAAACGTGCAACTATACTAACAAAAACTGTTTTTTTCTCAAATATTATATACACGGAACCCTCGGAAGTTTGAATTTACTGTTTTTTATATAACCAGAGCGAAAATGTTTACTTCTGATTTTTTTATAAAATGCAATCAAATTTTTATAAAATACAATCAAATTTATTTCAGCATTCAATACAATCAAATAAATTGTTTTATTGTGTTCCGCCACATTCGCGGTACAGAATAAAATTAACAGCTTTATTCTATTAAGACTAATAACGTACACAAATATAGTCGTAAGAAACAGAAATAAACCTATATTTATAGTTGTCGGAAGGATAAATATTGTTATAATTGTGGTGGTTTTTGAAGTTTTTCCAATAAATAATTGCACTTATATGTATATTTTTAATGAAAGCTTGATGGGAATTTCTGAGGGATTTTTTCCTTAAAGAAACGGGAAAAATCTGGCAAGTGGCATCACTAGTGCACACCTTTCGATTCACCTGTCAGATTCTTGTGCTAATCAAAATCGCTCAAGTCAATTTTTTTTTCTACTCTACAATAAATGAACTAAATCAGATAAAAATTTCAAGCTTGCACGAAAAAGTTTTTTTTAACTTCCTGAAATGGGAAGTTATTGTTTTTGGGCCAGTTTTCGAAATCGAAATTTTTATGATATCTTTACGCTTCATGACCTCCCGAAGCTGTTTAGACTATTTTTAGCTGGCAGTCTGTATGTGTGTGTGTGTGTGTGTGTATGTGTGTAGGTATCGCTGTGGATTAAATTTTGCGCAACGCTTTCTCAACAACGGGTGGCTCGATTGGAACTGAAATGGTCGCAATCGATGTATCTTGGCGTAACTTAGAGCCCAGTGCTTTTCAAGCGAAATTTAGTCATTTGTTTTTTAGTGGTTTCCAAAAAACTGAAAATCATCTCTTGCAAATATCATGAGAATAAACAATGTTGACCTTGATATGAAGCTTCTATATTGCTTGTCATCATATCAGCCATTTATAATGCAGTTTGTATAAACAATTGCTATCTTAGTTTTTGAGTTTTTTAAGAAAATTTGAAAAAACTACGTGTTAGTTTTGTTACGAAAACGCATGATATCTGAATGAAACTTTTGGTATGTAAATGAGCTACAAACGCATCCAGGCTTACTTGAATATCGAGGATCTGAGTTATTTTCAAAATTTGACAAAAAGTTAGGTTAGTGAGTGGATCGCTTGGTCAACTGCTCATTTGAAAAATCAAAACACTCATTTCTGACATTCAATTTGATTGAAGCTTAGTGCATAAAGATTTGTAATATTTATAAAAACACCGGTTTGTCACTTTCGGTGGAGTATCTTTTTTTTAAATCTTTCTTTTAATGATATCACAACAACAGCCTACAGTTGAGAAGTGTTTTTGACATGAAATTGAAATTTTTTTTCCCAGTGTAACCAAAAGATGAAATGACGATTAATTTCGAGTGTTAGAAAAGAATTTCAATTTATTAAAGTTTTAAGAAAATATCTTTGTTTCCTATTTAACGTAACGAGAAGTTCTTGGCGTGGTCGCTATGGTCACACCCCATCATCCTACTAGTTTTAATTTTATTTACACTTTCAAAAATATAGGGGTTGATGACGTGCAGGGATGATGCCTACCAGGTGATGGTTACCGTACTTAACATTACATGACCGTTCACTAAAAAAATTTCTAGTCTTACAGAAAAACCGTTACCCAGAGGGTTCACTAGCTCTTAGACTATTATATGTGGAAAACGAACAATTCGTTCTCTGCATTTTAAAGGTAGATTGCAATATTTTAATTAATTTTCGTATCCTTAGTTTTTAACATATTGTCGAGAATTTATTTCTTCATTCTGCTTTACCCTTAACTCAAAATAGGAACTTTAATAAAAATTTAATAATAAATCATGGTTGGTTCAAATATCGTAATTGTATTCATTGACCTAGGCATACTTTAAATAATTTGTTGGCCCATGTACCTATGTAGCATTGTGACGGTGTACTTTTTGAGTTAGATCGTAATTTGGTATTTAATATTTATTTTCGAAGTTTTTGACAAATTATAAAAAAAAAATGCTCAACAGTTCTCGCTTTTTTATAATTAATTCAAAAAGATTTTTACTACAAATAAACAAAATTATGCGAATATTTTGGATAAGAAGGATGCACTGTTAACAGAGCCGATTTATACTCTTGTACTTGACCGACTGGTTTTTTGACATTTTAAATCAAACTCAAATTCATATTTTAATTTTCCCTTTACACGTGTGAAAGTGAAACCAAATTTCTAATCTTTCCGGTTAGGGGTTGTTAGGTGCCCTGAAAATTCGTATAGATATATAAATATACACAAAAAACAAGTTATTTCTTTGAATGTAATTTCGCACGACAGGATTTTATATGACTTGATTTTTAGGCAGTTTTGTGAAGTTATATAACACGATTTCATATAACTCAAAATAAACCAACCAATCCGAAATTTCCTCATTTTTCTGTAGCTTCTGCTACACATGGCTATTCATACTACTATTATTTCTGAGCGATTGTACAATCTTTTAACATAAACTGTTATAAATAAAACATACAAAAAAAATCAATTTTAATTGCGTAAACAACAACGCTAAATTGCACCGATCATAACTAATTTTCATAATAAAATTCCCATGAAATTCTTCAAATCGAAATTTTCATTTCACATATCAAAACAAACTTTTAAAATAACTTTTTACCAACAACAACAAAAATATTCAAACTTTTAATTAATTAATCAATTTTGATCGTTGCCAAAAACATAAATTAATCATTTTTATCTAATAATTAATAATAATAACAATAAAACATTTAATTATTTATTGAATTCAATCAATCAAAATTGATTAAATTTAAATAATATTAGGTTGATGTATGAAAAAAAGTTTGGTGCAAATAACAAAAAAAATTGTTTTTGGTTTTTGCAAAATATTTATTATCATTACTAAATTTTACATTACTTAAATTTTTTGGTAAAAGTTGAAACTATAATAATAATAACATAATTGTAAAACTTTAACACAAAAAAAAAAATAATATAATAAGAAACTTTTTCACAAAGTAAAAAAAATATAAATTGAAGTCAACCTTCCAAATAAGGATCGCACATGTTGTAGTCTGTGTCGATTATTGTGTCATAATAATAATATAATGTAAAATAAAAATCATATTTAGATTATTTGTTATTAAAAATATTAAAATTTTATCAAAAAATTAAATTTTAATTAGGATTTTGAATAGAAATGTATCCCTAAAATTTCATATGGCTTTTTAAAGAAAATCTTGAAAAAATATATACGACACAACAAACGAAGAAAACAAAACATGAAGAAAAAAAAGCAAACCAAAGAACAACAATAACAACAAAAGTGTACACTTGGTAGTAGAAGTGTGTATAAATGTAATTGTAGATCGCGATTAAGTGAATGTTCTTTTATTTTTTATTTACTGCATAATATCACATATGATCGGTTTTCTTATTATTGTAAGAAACAGAGAATATTGGATGTATTTCTTTGCTTATGAGTTGGAAGTATTTTAAAATTCAATTATTCAAAAAGTAAAGAAAAGATCGGGTATTGTATTTTTATTATTTTATGTTTGTATTGCGTAGGAATGTATTACTTTCAGTTTGCTTTTGAGCAAGGTCTTGAGTAGAATCAATGACGTGCTTGGATTTTCGTTCGAGTCATTCTGAAATGCTACTCAACAGGAGTAGTACCCATATACCTTTATCTATCACTAGTTACTTACATGTTTAATATATCTTTTGTTTATCCAAACGGTTCAAACCTGTCGTTTGGACCCTAAATTAGGGTTTCTATTAATTTGTAAAATCCTTTTGTAATTTATACAAGGAAATTTTCGAATCAGACATCACATGTGACTATGACTATGTTTGTTACGAGGGCAACGATATTACTTACATATATAATATAATAATAACATTAATAATATAAAAAGTTAAAAAGTTACAAAAGAAACGAAAAGAGTATTAAAAGTTAAAAAAATAAAATAAAAATTAAGAAGCTATACAAAACTAATACAATAAATATTTATTAAAATTTTTTTGTCGTAAGAAAAAAAAACTGAAATAATGATCGTAATAGTAAAAAAAAAATTATTGTGGTTACTGTTTTCGAATGATGATGGTCAAATGTGTAGTTTTGTGTGTGAATTTTGACTTTTTTTTGGAGAGTTGAATTATTGGTTTGAACTTTGGTCACGATTAATACCATGGAACACAGATGGGATAATTTATTGATTCTATGATGACTGTGAGATAGAATTTTAAATTTCTGATACGTTAATGAGTTAGTTTGTTCCTGAAATTCATATAAAATTGATTTCAATATTTTGATATGTTAAGTTTGATTGTGAGAAATTTCAGATCATCGATTGATTTTTGTTGTAAATTTTGTTGTTAAGGTTTTGAAAACATACTAGTAACAACTTATGTATAGGTTCAAAAATATAAAATTTAAAAGATATATAACGTCTAAAATCTTTCCAAACCGATTTTTAGGGAAGAATGGGAAAAACGGATCTGAATTTAAGTTATCTTGTAATGCCACCGACAAATTTTTCTCAATGTTTTTGAAGAAGACATGAATTTTAATCAAACTTACGATACGACTTTCTTAATCGAGATAGAATTCATAGTTATGTCTTAATTAATTTTTTTTTAAAGCGTTACCTTATGTTTGATTTGTTAAAAATTTTCTTAACATTCCGAAACTACCAGTTTTAAGCGAATTATCACTGAAAAAAAATTCGTGCGAACCGCATGTTCTCTGTCACGCAACAATGCACTGTTGGCATAGAAATAGATATATTAACTACCGATTTTTTTTTCAGGGTATAAATAGTGAAGAACGGATCGACTTCAATAATATACGTCAAAATCAACTAACAAAAACAAATAAAAACCAAAGCTGCTTCTGAGAAATTATGTTGTTAACTTGATGAGAATAGAATAGTGCTCTGTGAACCACAAAACCGCATGTTCCATCCAGATGGTTACTCTCTAGCCCTACAACAAGATATCTTCGTTGTGTATTCATATTTTTTTTTTTCGACGGGCTAGAAAACCGAATTTGAGATTCGGGGCAGATACTCCTGGCAAGGTCGCCATATGGTGAACTTATCCGTTGAACTGCTTTATGATGATGTCCACTTTATATCTTTATATTTATGATGGGAAGAAAGTCTTTGTAACTGGAAATACCATGTTAAACCCGTAGACTAAGGCCTATTGGGCAGACTTTCTTCCAGTTAAAGGTTCAAGAAAAACTAAAACTTTAAACTTTCAGATATGTTTATTAATTGATTTTTCATTATAATTTACATTCAATTTATAGTGAAAGTGGTAAAGGGTTTCTCAGCTATAATCCCCTCTTAAGATTATATTTATTTTAATAATTAAATCGATTAACCAATTATCAATCGATTTATTATGTAAAGTTAATATCGGTCAATCATATATTAAATAAATATAATTGCCTCGTTCAGCAGGAATAATATTTATTTCGATAAATTTTATTTCTGTAATGTCATCAACTTTAATATTATTTTATGTTATTTAAATTTTGTTATTTAATATATATCGTGGGAATTTATGGAAATTAGATCTAGGATTTTAAGTTGTTGATGACTTATTTAATTGTTTAGAATAATTTGATGGGAAGAATAACATATGTAATGTATGTCAATTAGATTAGTCATACATATGTTACATTGTGATAGGGAAAATTGAGTTGGCACTAAAAAGGTTATAGTGACCGAATTTTTCCTTCCAATGCTGCGACAGAATTTTGAAATCAGGCAGTTAGGCGTTTCTAACATAATGTGCAGTATAGGCTGTATTTGCTTCAACAGGTTAGGTTTTTTTTTGGGTATGAAGTCTAGAATCATGCTAAAATTCATACTGGAAGATTGGTCAGGAATAGACTGAGGAATGAGTGCCATGATGACTTGGGGAATAAAAAAGTAATCAGAATTAAGTTCTAACATTACAACACACGATAAGGAAAAAAAGGTTAAAACATCCTTATTGGGCATACATAATTTATGCTTTTAGTCCTTACTGCAATCCAAAAGATCTATTTTAGTCCATCCACTAGGTCACTGATGGTTTTTTCTTTAGCACTTCTACTAACTGTGCATTCTGTATGAATTTTAGAACTTGTGCATAAACTACAGTTTTGATGCAGTTCTTAAATTATCTCTTCTCTTGCAGAATTTTGTAACACAACTATTAAGTTCTGCAACTAAAAGTAGACCTTAACTTTTCCGTTTATTTTTGAAGTGAAAACTTCTTTAGCCGCGTTATGAAATTTTGTATGGAGTAAAATTTGTATATTCGCGTCATCAAGTTTTATATGAATTTTTGAAGAACAAAAATATATTTTTCAAATCATTTCTATCTATCTATATTTTTTAAATTAAATATATCTATCATTTCTTAACGTTTCAAATAGCGTTGTGGATATCGTGCTCGACTGATGTTCTGTAGGTAGTGAGTTCAATTCCTGGTGTGGTAAATATTTTTTTTTGTTTTTTTTAATTTTTATTAAATACCATTAAAATTGTTTTTTTTTATTCATGAATTCGAATTCATAAAAATAATAACAATTTCTTTATACAAATTTTAAAAAATTGATCTATAACGCAGTTTTTTAAAGTTATATTGCTACTGTCTTTTGAAATTTCCATTCGAGTCATCATGCTATATAAATGTTGAAAAAACATAAAATTGAAAGTATGTCTGTTTGTCCTTTATGCATTAATACAGTAATCATCATGAAAATTTGGGAAGTTGTTGTGTACACTTAATTTGCTTTTTATTTAACTATCGTTTTAAACGGTAGTTTGCTTTGATCAATGTTTTTTTATTGAACATAATTTTTATGAAATTAAAAATAACGTAAGAAAGATAGTATAACCTGAAACAATTACATTTGTATATCAAAATTATATGTGTTGGAATTTAACATGATGTTAAAAATTTTATCATCTTCACCCAATATGTTTTCAATTTCGAATTGTATATAATACATGTTTCTAAAATTAAGTGAAGACTTAATACTTGTACTTGATAACATCGATTATATCGATTTTAAGCTCACAATTATGAGACGGAAATTGCATAAATTCTGTACAAAGAAGCATAGCTTATGTATGATTAAACGTGGATGGCAATCATGATAAATAAAATAATTAAAAATGGTGGCACTTAGCCGATAGTGATTTGCAAACGGCAACAATGCGCATCAATACCAATGAATTTGCTTACCTTTCCGCAGGAAGATTTGTAAAATTTAAATTTGTTGATCTATGGGTGTGACAACCACGCGTACTTCAGTCCCTGCTATTGGCATATGAGTTATCTTGAGACATCGTATACCACTGGCAATAGCAATGCAAACTCATTAGCCAAAGTGATATCTTAGGGGTGCTTGTGGATGAAGTATTTTCGATGAACGATAATATTCTTTGATGATACGCTATTTTTTTAAAATAAAATGTGTTTGGTAGTAGAAATTACAAGGTGAGTCACAACAACATATAAAAAACTTTTAAGAACAAGGTCCCACAACAACATGATTTCTAGGGTGTTGATAGACGCAAATTTTTATATGATATGTTTTGAATATTTTAAATATAAAAATGTATATAATGCAAAAGATGCCTGTAATTTGATATAGCAGAATGTCTCTCTGAAAACCGATACATTGTTCGGTACCTAAGTCCGGGTTCTAAACTTGTAATGTCAGCTTAGAATCGATACGAACGAAAGTTTGCCATTTATGGAGACGTGCGTTGATATTTATCTGCATAATGTTTTACATTATTTGGTAATCTACAGTGATCGAAATACATTTGATTTGCTTGTTTGTTTGTAATAACATACAAATAAATTATAATATTATCATGAGTATAAAAACGAGCTCAAAACATGTTTTGCAACTTACCTCAAACTGTTCTTAGTTACGTTTCCTTGAATCATCTGCCACCATATTAGTATTCAGTGCCAGTTTAATGCTGCATCTTTTGTACGGCCAAACTAGAAACACAAAATATATTAAATATCATTTTTAATGTAATTTCTCATATCAAATTAAATTTTTCATATAACATAAAATAAACTTTTCAGTTATATAAGATCATGATTTTTTTGGTGGCGTTCATGCTCCATGTAGGATCCATGTAGCGTTCATGCTCCATGTAACAGCGACATAATTACCATGGCAGCCGATTTTTTTAAAGTCGTTTATTACGTACGACTTTCATTGCAGTCTCGATCTATCTCGCGGTCGCCCACTCCTTGGGATACTAACGTACATTTTTTTTAATCATTCCAGACTGTGAGTCGGCCCGTAGAACATGCCCAAACCAAGCAATCCTGTTGAAACGGATACAACCTATTATATCTGGACCCTCAAGCAGGTCTCTGATCTCAAAGTTATATCGCGTTCTGTTCTATCCATCGTCTGTCTTAGATGAACCAAAAATGAAGCGTAGGATCTTACGCTCAAATACAGATAAATGTGATTCGTCATTTTGTGTAAGAGACCACGTTTGTGACCCATACATCACAACCGGTCTAATCAACTCTTGTATAACTTGAGTTTGGTGTTAGTTGATACATATGGTGATTCAAGGAGAGGCTTAATTGAGTAGAAAGTTCGATTACCTGCAGCGATTTGAGCTTTTATATCTGTTAGTATGCTGTTGTTCGAATCAAGCACGGATCCCAAATATTTAAAACATTCAACTCCCTCAATTCGTTCATCACCGCAGATCAAATATTTCTTCTCAGCCTCTCTTGAAACATTCATGTGTTTGGTTTTATCGTAGTTGATTTGAGAACCAATTTTTCTAGCACCAATCTAAAGCGACTTGAAAGTCTCACTCATAACAGCTTCACTTCGGCCGAGAATGACTACATCATCAGCGTACGCTACGCGATCAGCTGTATTGAGTTTATTGACAAGATATTGTTGTTAGTCGGTGGTTTCTTTTGACGGCACACATATTCCAAGGCTAGATTAAAGAGCATAGAAGAGATAGCATCACCTGTCTTAAACCGGAGTCGACTTTAAAAAACTTTGATATTTTGTTCTATACTCGTACTCGTACACAGCATTGAGAGTTCTGTACTGTCAGTTTGCATAGTGATACCAGTTTACCAGCACAGTTGAAAAAGTTACTGCAATTTTTAATACAAGCTTTGCAATATGGGTTATGTATAGCAAGTTATTATTAAAATGCAAAGCAAATTTTTAAAATATTGGCCTATATCATATTTTGTCAGTGATAGGATTTTTTGTTTAGTTATCCACTCTTTAATAAAAAATATAAAAAACAGAAAAAGAAAGATTTACGTCTATCAACACCTTTGAGCGTATGTTGTTGTGGGACCTTGGTCTTAAAAGGTTTTTATGTGTTATTGTGATACATATTGTAATTCCTACTACACAACACATTTTATTAAAAAAAAAATGTTGCATTAAAACTAATTCTAATGCAAAACTACAAAATTTAGTACAACTCTATCATCATAATTTATTTCATATGGCTACCAAAACGTTTTCATATAACTATAGTGCGAAATCATACATTCACATCTTTACAACAAACAAAAGTCCATTTAAATAAACTACGGATGAGCCCATTTTTTTTTGTGGTACATTTCTCAACACAAGTAATATTTTCCTTTCCCTAGTATCATACACACAATGCCTTATTTAATTTAATATGTCATCGTTCTCATTCAAATAATTAAATTTAGTATTATGTACAGAAAAATGTTTTCCGTTTTTGTACATAGATCAACCAAAAGTAAGTTTAAAATAGAACGAGAAGAACTTTTCGTAATCTATAATAACATTATAAATATTAAAATATGGAGGGGCTGAAATTTCACAGCTCTGAGATATCAAGACTTTGGTCTGGGTTAAGGATTTTGAAATAGTTTTCGGCAAAAACCTTTTATGTCCCCATAGGTTTTTAGTTTTGGGCAACGATGAATATCAAACATAACTTTTTGTTAAAGTACATGTATTTTTTATCTCTTTAGATATGTATTACAAAACTAACACGAAACATCAATACTTGTCGGAAAATTATAACAGATTATAAATTAACATAATTTAGTGAAAAGATTATACAATCAGCAAACTACTCAAAAATCCCTCCATTTAGCGTTTCAAGAAAATATTTCAAAATCACAAATTTCTTTCAAAATTCCAAAAATATTGTAAATTAAATAAAATCAATAATTCAAACTTTTTTCAAACAAAATTCTAAAAAAATTTCAAAAATTATTACAAAATCAAAGATAAAAACTTTTTTCAAAAATTCTAGAAATATTGCATAAATTATAACAAAATCAAAAATTGTAAATTTTTCCAAAATTATAAAAATTATAATAAAATCAAAAATTTAAAATTTTTCAAAATTCTAAAAATATTCCAAAAATTCTTACAAAATCAAAAAATTGAAACTTTTTTCAAAATTCTAAAAATATATATAAAATTCAAAAATTTTCTTTCAAAATTCTAAAAATATTGCAAAAATTGTAACAATATCAAAAATTGAAATTTTTTCCAAAATTATAAAAATTATAATAAAATCAAAAATTTAAAATTTTTCAAAATTCCAAAAATATTTAAAAAATTATAACAAATTCAAAAATTTCCATGTTCAATTATATTTAAATTTATAGCTAAATTTTTTTTTCCAAAAAATTATTTAAAAAAATAAATGAAATCATTTTTTTGACACACTTGACAATATTTTTTTGAAAAACTTATGCAATAAAATTCTCAATAATAATAATTTCAGGGTCATTATACATTTCATTTCATACAAATAACTAATTTAATTTTTTTCTAAAAAAATAAATAAAAATCCTTCTTTTGACACACTTGACATTATTTTTTTGACTTAAGCTGACTCTCCATTAGTCTTTTTCATCTTTTTTTCTAGCCAAAATAGAACGAGAAATCATGATTAATTTTCTAAAGAGCGAGTAAGACAAATATCACAATTTTTCATGAAAAAAATATTTTATAGGATTGGAATTGTGACATTTCACCATTATTTTTAATAAACATCTAATTTTATTATATATCTTTAACAATGTCGTATCCAACATAGACGGCATGATAATTTAAAATATATTTTTTCAGTGTAAAAGTCGTCTTTTTCCATAAAAAAGTCTTGCTCTATAGACTTTTTTTTATAGTAGAACACTTTTTTATAGTATACCACTTTAAACAAAAAAAAGTCATGGAAAGTAAAAACAAGACATGGAATAAATAAAAAGTCTTCATCTTTTTTCCTTTCGCACTTATATGATTTTCATATCTTCTATTTCACAAATTAAAAAAGACGAGAAAAAAAGACTAATGGAGAATGACCTTAACTTATAATTCTCAATAATAATAATAAAATTTCATGTCGTACAAATAATTAATTTTATTTTTTTCCAAAAAATTGGGTAAAAAAATAAATAAAAAAAATTTTTTTTTGACATACTTGACAACATTTTTTTGACAAACTTATAATGCAATAATCTAGTACACGATTTTTCGGTACAGTTATCGAACACATCGTCCTTTCGGCTCTTCCTATTGAGTAAACCTAGTTTTAGAAAAAAACATTTTTTGAAATCCATCCAGCGATTTTCTAGATTTCGTCATTTTTTGTTTTTGCTTTATTAGAATCAGTAGGTCCTAAAACGTCGAGAAATGCCAAAAAAAGTGTTCTGAGGTGTTGGAAATAAAGGAAAAAGAGGTAAATAGCAACTTTTTCAAAAAAATTAACAAGAACAAAACAAAAAATTGGGTTGCCAATAATCCAGCTAGTGGCATATTTCTTATACAGTTGACGTACTGTCTACCTCAATGATAAATATCCACATACAGGGTTATATGAAGGCTTGCTTCATCGAGCAAGCAATAGCGCGCCATCATCAAAGAATATTGCATAACTAAGATAGAGGGTGTTAGCGTTAACTGAATAAAGTTCATAAATCTAAGTTTATAAATCTGGCCAAAGACTTTTAGTCTTAGGTTCTTAACAAAAAAAAAAAAAAGTTCATCCACCATTACTTATATAATTTCACCTTGGCTTGTGGTATTTGACTGCAATTGTAAGTGGTATGTGGTATCTCACTTTAACTCATATGACAATAGTAGCGAGCGAAGTACGCGATGTTGCAATACAAGTTACAACTGATCTCTGCGTTATCGTCGATTATCTCGTAAACAATAAATCCTATCGATCTGAAAATGAAGTTGTAATCCTTTTAACACGGTCAAGTATAACGCAAGTAAAGTATTCAAATAATCAAGCTTGATATTTATTTTAAATTCCCTCGATTGAAGTGTCGACACTCGAAAGAGCACTTAATTTAAATTTTTGTCGAGTTCCCAACTAGCATTATGTAAGGGCTCATATCTGGACCGGATTCGGAATTCCCTACTACTGATAGGGACCGTATCAGGCACACTGAGAATGTCTGATCAGTAATGTAACGCCTCCAACTATCCAAACCGGATCAGGCAGCCCTACTAGAACCGGACCAGGACCGGATCATTTAAAATAGAGTATTTACTGCAACATACATTAGAAAAATTAGAAAACTTACTACTACATACATTAGAAAAGAAAAGTTTATAAAATATTCTAACTGTATATGTAGTCATAACGCAGAGAAGCAATAACTAAAGTATATGTGAAATTTCGCAAACTATGTATATCTAAAATGGATAATACTCTAGTGAATTTTAACCAAATGAAATTTATTCAAATGAAATGGCTCAGATCAGGACAAATAGGGCATACCTTAATTGGAAAATCAAATATGATTCTGATCCGGTCCTGGTCTGGCATTTACTACCAGGGATGTGATAGGTCTTTGAAATCCGGGCTGGGTTAGGACAAATACGACACGCCCTAGTAGTGAAATTGGGTATGATCTCTCATAGGCGCCGGATGCAAATGCCCTATTAGGATTTACCTTATTACACCCTGATCCGGCCCGGATCATAATAGGGCATACCTGAACAAATTGCTAGTCGGGTTATTGTCAAATGTGTGCGTTATTTACAATTAATTAACGTATAACGAGTGTAGTGAGGTGTAGCGGTTTCCAAGTGGGACTTAAACTCGGAGAACCCAGTTTTAACCGTAACTTAATAAGTCAAAACGGTTAATAAATGGAAAAACATTCTGGATTACTTATATAAAACTAATCGATTGAATTGTCTTCAAGTGACACTCGATTTAAACTAGAGTATCCAGAACCGAAGCATTTTTTAGAACCGGTTTTTCGGAGCTGGATTTTTTCAAACCCGGGTACCCGGTTCTGGACCCGGTTCCCCATTTTATTCTCTTCCATTTAATTATATCAGCTTTATTTGTATGTTTTTTCGATAATAATAGTATGTATTATTGTATTGTTTTCTAACCTATAGCCTAATGAACTTAACCTATTGTCTAATGAAAATTTTCCTATAAAAAAATTATCATTATTCAATTGGTATGATTCCAATTGGTCAAATTGTTTTGATTTCATAAAATTATTTTCAAATTATAATCACAATTGCTTTGATAAGTTTTGTTCAAAAATCAAATTTTAAATTAAATTCTCTTATTCCGTTTGGTTGAACTTGGTTGATTGTATGAGAAGGGCGTTTTTTATCATCAGGGTTTTTTTAATAAGAAATTTGATTTATCAATTAAAACAATAAAGATTTATTGTTTTAATTGAAGAAAATGTTTATATTTTTTATAATACACAATTCTTTGTCAGAGAATAAAGTATTGTAATCGATTCGTGAATAATGAATTTTATTCTCTCGCAAATTAAAATTCTCGCTCGTGCCTCGCTCAAATTTTAAACTTTTGCTTGAGAATAAACTACTTTATTATTCACTCATTGATTAAACTACTATTATTTAACAAAAAATCACATTATAATTTAGGAAAACCTTTTAATTTTTTTTTAAATCCTTTTATTCAACAAAAAATCTTTGATAAATTGAATGAGAAATAAATTCATTCGAGTTTGGCTTCTAACTTGCCATTGCTGCCCAAATTATCGATCATGCCTTCATGGTTGCATAACTGCGACATAGTGCTTCCGCAGCTATAGGTGCAAGCGTTTCATGTTCTTCAAACGAAATTGTTGAATTGAGATCGATTAAGGATTTTAAAATGCTGTTTTTACTTTATAAAAACGTTCTAGCATAAGATAAAGGCTGTTCCATCGTGTCTTTACATCAATCATTTTTTACCAAATTTTCTTTACCAAATTCTTCTTTAATGTATTTCTGAAGAATGTCATCGTTTTCTGTTGATGATCTTAATCACTCACAAAATCTCTCAAAATTTTATTTTTTACGCCAAAAGTGTAAAAGTTTTGTTTATTTAACATTATGCCCGTCGCTATCTCATAAGAAAGGGAATTCAGGAACACTCGTTATGAAAATATTCAATTTACATTGTGTCATTTTTATTGCAACTTATTTATTTTAATATGCAAAAATTTCAAAATCTCGTATTAATTCTATTTATTTATTCAAATATTTGTGAGTACACTATAAATCGAACGAATAAATCAGACGGTTTTCCTAACGCGTGAGCCACATACAGTTGTCCATGTGAGAAGCAACGATTCTCCAAATCTAGTCCACATACTTGCAGTAACTGTCCTTGTGCTTTGTTGATCGTCATTGCAAATGCGAGTTGCACTGGAAACTAAACGTTTGAATTCAAATACCATATCTGTTGGGATCATTGGAATACGTGGCAACACTACATCTTCCCCTTCGAATTTTCCATTTAAAATCGTAGCTTTAATGGTATTGTTCATCATCTTTTTCACCGAAAATTTCAAAAAAATTTGTGCAATTTCAAAATACTTGGAATCACAATATGTGTCACAACAACACATAAAAACCTTTTCAGACCTAGGTTCCACAACATCATGCTTATTAAGACGTTGATGAACGCAAATTTCTTTTTTGTTTGTTTTTTATATTCTTCTTAAAGAATGGAAAACTAAATAATAAATCCTTTCACATAATAATGTACGACATAGGGCAATATTTCATGATAGGATGGAGGAAACAAAAATAAAACACATTTTTTTTAAATTTGCAGGAACAAAGCTAAAATTGGCCTCATTTCTTCGAGCAAGCACGAAGTTCATTCTTTAAAAAAAATATAAAAAAATTCCATCAAAACCTTAGTCCATCAAAATCTTAGAATCATGTCAAAGAATATTCCATAACTAAAACTAAGGGTGCTATCGTGGATTGAAATCCGCTAGCACAACTAAAATATCACTTTTCCCCTTATATAGTGACATCTAACTGCCATTGCTAGTGGTCTACGATATCTCACGTTAACTGATTTACCAATAGCAGGTACTAAAGTACGCGGGGTTGTCACACCCATTGATCCAAAATTTTGAATTTTACGTATGTTCCCGAACATATATTAAATTCATTGGTATTAATGCATTGTTACCGTTTGCAAATCACTTGGTCCTGTGGTTCCGTTTAAAAAAAAAATTGCCAGTACCTATGCGCAAGTGTACACAACAACTTCCCAAAGTTTCATGATGATCGGATGAGTGGTGTATTAATGCATAAAGGACAAACACACATACTTTCAATTTTATATATAGAAGATAGATAGATAGATTATACACCTGGCTTATTCACGGTTGAAAATCAACGTAATTTAAGCATGGAATATACCCTTTTAAGCATAAAAATCTGTGTAGAGCTAGTCTTCTTGATAGAAGAAAAAGAAAAAACGTTGTTTTGGTTATTTGTTACATTTGCTTGTGTTGTTTTTTTAATGAATGAATAAAAAATTTGTTTAAAAAATATATTTGGCTGATGTCAGAACCGGTTTTCGGTGCCGAAAAAATTGCGATATTCCCGGGGAACCGGGTGGATCCTATAATTTAAACATTTACTGAATCATAAAATGTATGCGGGCGAGGGACATTTGCGGACAGTCTACGTTCCTCTTTAGAACATAAACGACACAAAAAAATAACAAATTATGAAAAATGCAAAATTTAAGATTGTTTGTTAGTATTTAGATTGTGTGTTGAGTGATAATTTCTGGTTTAACCATAGAAAAATCTCAAGTTAAATAAAAGTGTGTAAAAAGAAGAATTTTGAACAGTCTTACACATAATTCAAATAAAATTAAAATAATTGGAAAAATAAAAGTAACATAAAGTTCTTACTATTATTATTTTTTAAAATATGAAATTTATTTCTTACATTATTCTGTAAATTAACTATAGGTTTTTGTATTGTTTATTTTTTGTCGGTAGATTAGTTTAAACGATAAGACATCGATATCGACCATACAAAATGGAAAATATATATGATCTCTTAAGACTTACAAACAAATAAAAAATAAATTAAACGAAAATAAGATAACCATGTTCTAACATATTTATACTACAACTACAATTAATATTTGTATGACAAGGAAGTATAGTTTTGGTAAACCAAGCCATTGTTTATCGATCAACTGAACCATATGGTAAATTAGTTTAACTTTACAACATTAGTTATTGATTTTTTGATTCATACAACTCACAACAATTAAACACTAACAAAATTTTATTTACTACTTTTTAAAAGGTTAAATAAAAATTCAATTCATTAAAAAATCAAAAAAAAAATCGTGACATAAATATATATTATTTAATGAACCATGACTTTTTCTAATTCAAATTGCAACACCTTAACCATTAAGCCACCGCAAACTGTATTTTCAAATTAACTATCGAATACAAAAAGTATGATATGTGATTTATATAAATCAATCTTTAAATAACATACACTATGTATTTATTTAATTTTTTTCCTCTAAACTCTCAAATGCAAATTTAAAAATATTTCTTGCCGATACAAAAGAAAAATATACATACACCTAACTTTTTGTTTCGAACTCAAATGTCAAAAAAATGACAGATGTCAAAAATTAATGAAGAAGAATAATTACAATCAATATAATAATAAAACTATTGGTTCGGATCAACATATCAAAAACAAAAAAATTATTTTTCCTCATCACCACACAGCACACCACCACACAACTTTCTAATTAAAAGTTTAAAAAAAATAAATATTTCTAATTATTAGTTTTCGCTTTAGCATCTAATTAAAGTGATTTTTAAATTTTTTTTCTTGATTATTGTTAAAATAGGCGGTGGGGGAAGATATTCCTCCATGGTCTAAAACTTTTAATTAGCTTATTGCTGATATGTTGATGTTAAAGTTTGATATTTGAAAAAAAAGTTATAGCGGTAAAACTTTTTTTTTTGTTTTTAACGGATCCATCCTAACTATTCATCTAATACATTTTAGTTTAGATTTTTTTGTTGAATAAAAAAAAGAAAATGTGTTTACCACTATTATTAGGTTACATCAATCAAAATATATTAGATTTTAATAAATATTTTAATTTTTTTTTGCAATCGAATATAAACGAAAAAAAAAAAAAAAATTTACCTAAGAAAAAATCACATCTGAATGAAGTTTTAGTTTTGTTTATTATGATCAGAAGCTGTCAGTTTTTATTATAAAAGTTCAACAAACATAAGTTAGTTGTGTAGTTGTTGTACTTAGGACATTTATCATTTATAATTTGCAACACGATGATATTCAATAATTAGAATATCATTAGAAGTTGTTATAAATTAAAAACATTTGAAATTAATAAAAAATTTAAGTTTTTTTTTTATCAAACTTTGGATGAAAAAAGAAAAATTGATTTAAGCTCTGGTGGTGTGAATGGCCAAAATTTCGTATATAATTTTTAGAAAATATTTAAAAGAATTTGAATTAATATTTTAATTAATCTTGGATTAATGGATTATAAATTTAATTGTAATCTATTTATACAAAGCAATAGGTTAAAAACATACAAAAACGAATCATCCTGGTTAAGGTTAGCCGATTAGAAAATGTGGTTGAACTAAAACCGACCAATAAAACATATTCAGATCAGCAAAGGTGATTCATAATCACGATCTTTAATTTGTAAAACGACTTCATAATAACAATCAGCAATACATAGCTTCCCAATTTTATTCCAACCAACAAAATTGATCAATGTCGATCATTAAAGTGTTTTATGTCGATTAGTAAAACTATTTCAAACCAACTGGCAAGAGCATTCATGCTGACTTCAAAGCTCATGCAACACTTTATTTTTATTAAATTCAAAACTCAGACGGAACACTAAATCTCAAATATACAACCTTGACTCGACTTTTAAAGTTCATTAAGGTGTATATACATTGATGGTCTCAACTCTATCTATCTGCAGTTTCTTATTTTAAAATAGCTTTATAACGATCTCCAAATAATCACAACTACAACTTTTTAACCTACTTATATTGTAGAATACGGCAGCTATCATTACCAGTGACTTCAACGTCCTCAACAAATCGCGATTAGGATTTTCTAAGACGATCAACGATGACCATGGAAGACTGGAAATATTTGCCCCTCACAAGCCCTGTCTCAAATTGTTAAAAGCTCAACTTTCACTTCTCGATGGCGATAAAGGATTTTTTTAGATGCTTATCTCACATCTATGACATATATTTCGAGTATCGATTACAGTATGTATTAGAAATTCTGTCCACTGTATAATAACATCAGATATCAAACCCGATTTTCTGAAAACTAGGTAGAGTTTACAAATCCCGGATTTTCTAACATTTTCAAAAATTTATTAATAATACAAAAATGAAAAATTATTTAAACAAAGACAAAATTTATGATGACAGTAGAAAACACAGTGACAAAAAAATATGAAGGGGCTGAAATATCAAGGCTCTGAGATATAAAGACTTCGGGGTTTGATAAAGTACATGTATTTTTTTGTCTCTGTTTAGAAATTTATTACAAAACTAACACGAAATATCAATACGTTACGTTGCCGGAAAATTATAACAGATCATAAATTAACATAATTTATTGAAAAGATGACAAAATCAGCAAAATGCTCAAAAACCTCTTCATTCAACGTTTCGAGAAAATATTACAAAATCAAAAATTCATATTTCTTTCAAAACTCCAAAAATATTGTAAAAATTAAATAAAATCAAAAATTCAAACTTTTTCAAAAATTTTAAAAATATTGCAAAAAATTATGACTGTATCAAAAATTCAAACTTTTTTCAAAATTCTGAAAATATTCCAAAAACTATAACAAATTCAAAAATTTCCATGTCCAAAAATTGTCATGTTCAATTACATTTCATGTTATACAAATAATAAAATTTTTTTTTTCAAAAAATTGGCAAATAAATGAAAATCATTGTTTTGACACACTTGACTATTTTTGACAAACTTATAATGCAATAATCTAGTTTTTGATCTCACATACCAATCCCGACCATCAAGATTTCTCCAAATTTATTATTACTACTCATTATCACTTAAATAATGAACGTTTTTAAGCAAAAAATATGCATATTTCCTTGTTTTCACACACTTGACGATTTTTCGACACACTACCGGTACAGTTATCGAACACATCGTCCTTTCGGCTCTTACCATTGAGTATACCTATTTTTAGAAACAAAAGTTTTTAAAATCCCTTAAGCGGTTTTCTAGATTTCGTCGGTTGTGATGGGCGGTAGGCAGACCAGCCAGCTGGCCGGCAGACAGACATACATTTTTTTTGCTATTTTGAAATCATTATGACCTAAAACATCGAGAAATGCCAAAAAAAGTCTTTCAGACCGAAGCAATTTGATTTTCAAAAAAGAAATGAACGAATTTCTTGAATATTATTACAGATTGAGTCTATATATTCAAAGATGCAACGCATTATTATAACTAAAACTTAGGAGCTAAAATGTAAGAAAATTATTTTTAATACTGATACAATCCAGTGATGGGACTTATTTATTAAAATATCGCTGGAGAAATTGCTCCTGCAGATGGATCAGGTGATTGCTTCTTGTGATAGGAGGTCTGGTAAACCGTGTATGTCTACCAGTTGGTCGGGCACGCTACACTTTCTCCACCCGTCGCTAGATTTCTCGGGGGTGAATTCTGCAATCTAACTCACTCACAAGAAATTAAAAAAAAAATCTAAAACAAACTACGAGTGCTTGATTCTGCGCGTGCTAAGATCTTGACAAGGGAGAACTGCCATTTCACAACTCTCGTGATTTTTTCTTTTAATTCATAATTAAACAAAAAAAAACCAGTAGAAAAATAGCAATGAACTTAATACGGCTTCCGGAAGTTTCATATAAGAAATATTATAATGGAATGTATTCTTATCAACGAGTAGGTTAACAAGTTGATTGAATATGAAGATCTGTATAGGTTATGACTATATATAAGGAGGATGGAAAATGAAAGCACAACTGACATGTAATATCTTGCCCATTACAGCACAGGACGAAAGGAGGAAGTCCGGCGGACTACACTCGTCCTGAGAATCATAAGAAAAATTAAGAAATGGAATGGGAGCTGGGCTCGAACCCAAACCCCGAGAAAGACTCTCAGACTCTACCGACTGAACTAGCCAGGCGAGACAAAAAAGATCAAACTAAAAACACAGAGCAAAAATAAAACCAAAATAAGATTAAACACAAAAAAAAACAAAAGGAGCCAAAATTATATACAAAAAAAAAATCAAACAAAACCTTGAGGAGGAAATGAGAAATCCATTTGCACAGGTGACCGCAGACTAATCGAGCTGATTAAAAAAAACCACAAAATCAGAAGCAAAAAAGAGCAAATTTGACCTAAACACATAATTAACAAAAAAGGAGTTATGGAAGAGTATTTCGGTGAAATCGATGGTTGACCGCAGGACAGAGGTGGTCTAACTATGGCTCTGAAAGCCAAAGGCTAGCATTTTCCTTCCCCTTGTTACTTTGTAAGCCAACGACACCACCGGAACACCCTGTGTTGGGAATAAAGAGGTTGGTTTTGGGATAGAGAACGTCAGTTCCAGCGGTCCGAATGACAGGCGATTCATTTCCCTGTTATCGTCCACTGCTCTGCGCTTGTCCTACCCTCCAACGGGTTGCGCTCTAACGAAAAGAATTTTTAGAAGACCATGGCAGTTAAACAAATTGAGCGTAACACTTGGCGGTCATGACCTCATTAAGAACCCGCGAACTTGATGAAATAGTAATGGTGGGATAACATAGACGGCAAACCATCAGTGGTTAACAAGCTCCGGGTCAGGTCACTTTACCACTCACGACCTTCTCGCAGCAATCAAGAATTTCCACCCAACTAAGGTACGCAGGTTCGTAAACCCCGTTAGGAATAACTCCAGTTTGTCGTCGCCTGTCAGGATGGGTGGCGCCGATCGCCAGACAGTCAGAAAAATTTTTTGCTTATTTAGACTCCGTACGTTAGAAAATAGTAGTGAGATTTTGAAAAATTTTGAACGAAACTAATCCTTAAGTATTTTTAGATCGAAGTAATTTTTATTTATTGATCATCAATTATGCCAATTTAGGTTATTAAAAAATTTACAGCATTATATGAACAGGAACGGCAGGAACAAATTTTAACTTTTTTGAAAATAAGACGAAAACTGTACGTTCGAAACTTACCAACAAATTGTATTAGAAACTCATCAAGGCTAAAAATAATTTTTTTTTTTTTCAAAATTTCCATCCTCGGCACCTTTAAATAACATTTAAAACGATGAGCCAACCGCTAAAGTTTTCGTTCAATCTTTACAACATTTTTTTTAACCGTGAATTTTTTTTTGTGTTGTTCGAAGTTTCACGATTTCACGTTTTTAAAAATAAGTCGAAAAATGTGCGTTCGAAAATTACCAAAAAATTGTACTAGAAAAAATTCATCTTACATATGACACTCCACTCGTCTATTTTAAAAATAAATTTTGTTCAATATTTTCACCCTCAACCCCCTCCATATAACTCTTTAAATATGATGATCCGACCGCTATAATTTTCAATCATTCTTTACAACATTTCCTTTAACTGCGAATTTTTTCGATTTTTTTTTTGTAATGTGCGAAGTTAAGGACAGGAAAAAATTTTCACATTTTTGGAAATAATTCGAAAATTACCAAAAAAATTGTTTTGGACTAGAAAAAAATTCACCTTTCATATGACTCGTCAAGGTTTTTTTTTTTTTTTGCTTTATTTAAACATTTCATGTTACAAAAAGGCAAAGTCTTGAAATAGTAACAATTAATTCAAATTAAAATCAACAAAACAGAAGTACAATTAGTATATTAGAGTAAAATAATAAAAATAGTATAATTAAATTAAACAAAATATGATTAAAATATAATAGACAGTTAGTGTTAAGAAAAGTATTTATGAAAACAAAAGCATAATCTCAACATTTAGAAAAAATTAAAGAAGTCGTACAATCATTTTGAATTTTGTTAAAGATGTTTCCAACTTTAACGGAGTAGGAAGTGCATTAAAGGTTAAAAATAAACAATTTGAAATAAACGTTAAATTTCACAATTTGAAAATAAGTTGTTTTCGAAAATTACAAGAAAAATGGTCTTGGACTAGAAAAAAATTCACCTATTATATGAAACACCACTCAAGGTTAAAGAATTTTTTTTCAATATTTCCACCGACTTTCGACACTAAACTCTTCAATTTCAAAAATAATTTTTTTTCAAAATGTCCCCTCCCAACCCTCTCCATATAACATTTTAAACGCTATAGTTTGTATTACAACATGTCTCATAACGGTATCCGGTCAGTTCACAGAAAACCCAATTCACGGAAAACCAATTCACAGAAAACCAGTTCACAGAAAAACAATTCACAGAAAAACAATGTGGTTTTGAAATTATTTTTTATTTGCATTTTTTTTAAATTTTTTTTCTGAATGAACAATATATCGAGAATATTGTGTGCAAATTTTAAGTCAATCCGAGTTAAACTAACGGAGTTACATCGTTTCAACAGGTGTAGTGAAGCGCTGCTTCGTTGAATGACAACGAATTGGCATAGCAGGCCGCGTGCCTAGCGAGGTTATATTAATAGCCCCAAACTAGCTGCAATCTGTGAGAACGAGTAAGAAATCCTGCTACTTCAGCACAAATACCGATTTAGTACGCGTAACATGAGATAAGAGCGGAGGTAAGGAAAAAAAACAAGTGAATTAAACAGACTCTGGCGACCCCCTAGGCGAAAGAACCGCGATCACCACGTCCAACCCCATAATTTAATCCATTCACACAATCGCGCTCTTCATCCACTCACTCCCACACACACTTAGACACACTTAGACACACGTAAAACAATTCATTATCACTCTTTGACAAAAAAAAAAATGTTATAGATTTCGTAAAATGAAACAACATAATATCAATTCAAGCGCAAAATACATATCAAATGCAGCTGCTTTATACGTTTAGCAACAGAAAAGAATTCAACAGTTTTTTTTTATTATTTAAATTGATAGTCATCTTTCACCTGACTACGCTTTCCACTTTGCATACCTCCCGAATTAAATCAAATAATGATAATGCAATATGGTTTTCTTTTCTTTTCTTTTGTTCAGTAGATTAATTAAATCAGAAAAAAAGTTCAAAAAAAAAATTAGGCATCAAGGTTAATTCAACTTAAAGGCATCGAAGGTTTATATATCATTTTCCATAGCTCACGATAATTCAGGAATAATTCTTTGTTTGTTTGTCCTTTGTTACAGTATACATTACAATTGACACTTTTTTTTTATATACGTTTAAATGAAATCAATTGCTAATAACAAATGATAAAAAAAAATAAACAAAAAATTAAGTTCATTGTTTAAAACGTTCATAACTCTAACAAGCATTCGTATTACAGTCGCCTTCGATTACGTATTATGACTTATGTATGAATGAATTAAAAGTTTAAATCCCAAAAACAATAATAGAACTACATCCCATCACTGTTTTTTTTATTTTCTTTTGTTATTTTTTTTTGTTTAATATAGAAATTCTAGATTATATTATTATAGAGAAATAGTATTGCTATGTTTTATCGTTTATAATTACATCCGAATTAATGATTCTATTATAAGTTATTTAAATTCTGAATAACAATTATTAGAAACCAATCGATAATTTCAATTAAAAAAAATAATTTATAAGCATTTTGGTTTGTTTTATAATATAACACCCATACACACCTCATGCATACACGCACACGTCCACACACTCACGCCCACATTCATACATATATTTTTAAAATGACTCACTCCATAGGTATTTCAGATCCCTCTCCTTCGTCCCCTTTTACACGCCTAGCGCTTCATGGCCGGACAATAAGTATCCTCCTTCCTTATTGACACTCGATGGTATTCACACACCCGCGACGCAATATTAATTCGTCCTGGTGCTATATGCGGTTGCTGCCGGTACCAGACGTCCACAAAATAAATTTATCCGGAAATCAAGATCGCCAAAATCAAGATGTAATCGAATCAAATTCGCCATGTTTTAAATTCATCGACGTAGGATTACACCCCGAACTATTGAACATTCAGATTATTTTGAAATGTCAAAACTCCCTCCTTACGTGAAAGTAAACACTGACGTAAGGCTTACTCTCGGTATCCAATATTGAACTCACAACCCAAAAAAATTTCTTTGTTTCAATCTTAACCATCCAAAAAGTTAATCACCGCCAAATAAAAGGTCGTATAAATATATGTCACCGGTAGGTTAAAAACAAGAATATCATTTATTGATCCAAACTACTCCAATTACTTTTCTTTGATACTCAAAGGTAACGTTACTTCCAAAATGCCACTTTAATATTGTACAGGCAAACCTTGTTCTCCTTAGGCCACGACAAAAAAATATACTCATAAGCTTATGGGTTAATTTGTTTATCTCGTAAACCACAGCTTCACTTTAACTTCAACTTTATCCTTGATACTACGTCATTCACGACGACTGATATGATCAAACATACAAAAAAAAACTCCAGATACACCAGTTTTCAAACCAGTTTTCAGAAAACAAACTTACGATTTTGTTAATAACTCAAAAACTAAGCAGTCGATAATTTATTGAATTTTGTTTGGAAATATTTCAATGTTTTTCGATTTTTCTAAATCAAACTCGATTCCTTAAAAAATCTTTTGTTTTACTATCTCCTTATCTATGTCTATAAAATCCAGATAAAAACAAATATTTCCAATTAAATTTTAATCGGGTTTTGTGTTTTAATTTCATTCTTTCAACCCTTAAATTGATTTACATAGCACGTCATGGAGCTTGATTATAAATTATAGGTCATTAATTAAATGTCGCTAAAATCGTATTACAAAAACTAATCAATCATTTTTCTGTATAAATTTTAATTATTTTTTATTTACAAATAATACTTGCTGATAGGATTTGTTTTTGTAAAATAATTAAAAGCGCATTTTGTCAAAAAATTTTCTTCAATATTTTTAATAGTTTTCTTACAGATTTTGTTTTATTTCTTATTTTTAAATTGTATATTTTGGTAAATATTTTAGCAAGTTTTTTAAAAATAATTATGATTATATTTTAAACATTGTAATGAGAGTATAGTGGTACAAGCCACTTTTTTGTAATAAGTTTCAATTAAAAGTTTGACGAAATTCCCTCACCAAGTCTCAACACAGTTTTCAATTCATAATCGAGTGTGAATATAATCAACATTTATCGGATCAAATAAACTATGATTAATCGGATATTTTTTACTAGAGGGTCGAGGAATTGTCACTATACAAAGTAATCTTATTAATGGTAAACCTTCAAACAATTTAATTGTTTTAATTCCATTTCATTAATCCACTATAATCTCATATCGACATACATTCTTCATCTGCGATATAAATTTATACTAACCACATATAACTAAATAAAAAAAAAATGATTTAATTTTCCTGCAAATTATCTGACATTAGGGCTTCTCCTTTCCTTTGTAATCAAAATTTTAATTTTTCATGTTTTATCTTTTCTTTGCATTTTATTGTTGATCGTAATTATATGCTAATGATTGATTCTTCTTAAATTCACTCCCTTAATTATCTTACTTTAAAAGTATTACATAAGACACTAGAGAAATTTCAATTTAAAATAGGTCAATTTGTCAATCTTGTTAAAAATAAATTAAAGAAATCGCCATCGCTTTTCTTATAAAAACAAAAGCAAAAAATGTATTAATGCCTTAGATCTTATCGATTGAGATGATCAGTAAATTTTGTTTTTGAAATTTTTATTTTTCTAACTATTGAATAGAAATAAATAAATTATTTTAGATGTAAAAAAAATTAAGATTTCATATTATGAGCGTAAAGTTTTTTTTTATTTCTTAAAGTTGAATTTTATGATTAAAGTTGATTTGCTGTATTTTAAGTTCGAGTGTATGTTACTTGTAAAAAACTTATTGAAATTTTAAAAATCAATATAGGCGCCTTAGTTTTGCAAAAGTAAATGTTCTTAGATTTGTTGTCTGTTAATGAGTTAAGTATGTTGAAGTGGAAGGGATGTTATGAATGAAATTTTTGCGTTAAAATAATTACAAAAATTTAGTTTTAAGTTTGACTGTTGTGATTGATTTTGAGTCTTACTTAGTTTTAAAGTTAATATAGAGAAATATTCTGCTGGTGAGTGAAACTGAAATTCGAAGTTTAGGCGGAAAACGTGTCCACATTTTAAGCCCACAACCTAATGGAATATTTGGAGGTGTCACGAATTATCGATGATTAGCAGTATGGTTTTCGTAGAAGTCATGCAACAGGTGATCTGTTGGCTTACGTAACACATATGTAGAGCAAATCTGAAGGAGAACCATGGTGAAACCATCAGTGTTTCTCTGGACATTTCAAAGGCTTTTGATAAAGTGTGGCATAGAAATCTTATAGCTAAATTAAAATCTTATGGCATAGATGGTCTTACTGTATGGATTCATATTTTTCTTACAGGTCGCCAATTTCATGTCATTTAGATGCCATTACATCCAATTTTTTCACAACAAATGCACTTTCACCAACCTTGCTTCTTTTATATATAAATGATTTACTTAGCTCTATACAGTGCATCCAATACACAGTTTTGCTGACGACAGCACATTTCATGCCTCTCATGCATCTCTAAAAATTCGATCTCGTGTAGCTACTAATAACTAAGTACTAACGATAGAGAATTGTTAATTAATTCTATCAACGAAGACCTAGAGTGTATAATGCAGTGGGAAGAGACCAATCTTGTTGAGGGTTTAACCCTGCCAAAACCAAGTTATGTCGCCTTTCACGAATTGAACGACATAAAGACTTCCCCATTATGATAAACCACGAGGAATTACATGTGGTTAAATCGATTAAACTTCTCGGAGTTGTCATCGAAAGTAATATGAAATGGAATAAACATGTGTTTAGTCTAGCAAAAACTGCAATGCAAAAATTAGGATTCTTGAGCCGATGTAAGAAGTTTTTTTAACTCTGAGCAACTTTTGTTAATTTATAAGTCGCTCCTCAGACATTTAAAGAAAAGGTCCATTGTCCAAAAATGGAATTTAATTTCTTTTTTCGAACATTTAAACATTAATTACAAATTTTAAAAATAAAGTAATATCCTCACGCTCTTTCTGATAAACATTCGAAATCAAAATTAAAAAGTGAATAGTAGATTTATTTAGAAAGAAGGAATATAAAACTATATATAGTTCTATACAAATAAGGAATCAAAACACCAAAAATTTCTATAATTTAAAAAAATTACTCTTAATCAAATTAGAACTTAAAAAAACCGCCGGCAGATCATTAAAATTAAGTTTAAACTTTTGACAAGTGCGAATAAAATTCGCTTGCCAAGGGATCCGTGAATGTAAAGAACACAATATCAAAATAATTGACATAAAGTTGTGTTGTAAAGTGCTTATGTTGCCAGACCATGGACACATAAAAAATAAATGTTTTATCGTAAATATCAATAGTAAATGTAAATCTCGTCTAAATTGATCGAAATGATATAAAAAATATTACTTTAGGTTAAATGTTATCCATAGCTTTTTATGGTAGCTAAGGAACTACTCAATTCTGTTAATCAACGACAAAATTTAGGGGGTGGGAGGTGTAAACAATAGAAATAGCACTTTTTTGACGATAATTCAAAAACTGTGCATCGCAAAATGCTAAAAAAAATTGGAATGTTTCTTAATTTTGGTGCTCTTTCAAATGAAACCCCACTCATGCGGTCAAAAAACCTTTTTTTCACCCTTCCCCACCCTCATCCCCTAAACACACAGAAATAAAATCATTTGAGGCTTCGTTATATTTTTCGTTAAAGGTTTATCAAATTTCCTATCTCCATGAATTTTTTTTAAATTTTTCTGTCAATCAACGAAGAAACGGTGGGGGGGGGGGGGGGAATTTTTGTAGCACTTTTTTTGACAATAATTCAAAAACTGTGCATCGCAAAATTCTAAAAAAAATTGTAGTGTTTCTTAATTTTTGTGCTCTTTCAAATGACACCCCATTTGACCGGGTTTTAAATGGTGTTTTTACCCCTTCTCATTTCCACATTTTAAATGGTGTTTTTACCCCTTCTCATTTCCAATAAATATAATTATTACTATTTGGTACTTTGCTATATTTTCCATTAATAACTTACTAATTTTTCTATCATTCAAAGTTTTTTTTAAGATTTTCAATTACTTAGACTCGCAGCTAATCAAGGAAAGAAAACATACAAAAAACGCCATTATTTAGAATTGCACAAAAAACGGTGGGGTGTGAAATTCTTAAATATATTTTTGAGATATACTGAAGTGAAGCCTTTTCATATGATACCCTACTTGACTCGATAAAAAAATGTATTTTTTCAAAGACCTCACATCGTAGTCCTGTAAAACAAACGAAAACCATTTTATTTATTTTTCAACCCCTCATCTTGTGTGGATAGGTTAGTTTTATACGCATCCCAAATTCATTGAATTTATAGTATTCGAGATAATCGAAATAATGTGAAAAACACGTTTTGCTCACACCAATAGGTTATGTATAAAAAACGGAACCCTAAAAATCATATGAACAATAGGAAAGTAGAATTATATATCTGTATAGTAGAATTATAATATGTATAAAATAAAAGTAGAACCTAGGCAACATTGCGTATATACTATAAGGCAGTTACTGTTTTTTCTAGTTTAATTTAATGGTGCCACTTTGCTCCCTCAAACTCTTGTTTTGAGGTGTAAGCTTCGTTCATATTTTACAGTTAATTTCTACAATAATTCAATTTTTCTCAAAAAGCGTAAACAAAATATAACTCCTAGATGTGTCATAAGAATCCAAAAGTGAGTTGCATTTTTTAAAAACGTCAAATGCCTATGTTAAACTACTTTAAATTCTCGTTAATTTTGTCTGGTAAATAATCCAAGAAAAAGTCATATATCTATCTTCTTAGTCTTCATTTTTAACGAGTTACGGACACAGATAGTTTTTTGCTGATGTACATAAAAAATACTACATACTCACTTTGAATTTGCTGTCTCCATTTAGGTTTTCAATTAATTCTCCCCAAACTTTCTGAAACGGAAAAATAAAATAAAATAATTAATAATTTAATTTCTTTGACAAACCATCAATATAGATGAAAGTAACAGACCTCCACGATAGCTTATAACAAATAACTATTTCATAATTTATCTGTTAATGGTTTTTTAAATGAATTTATTTTTTACTTAATTTATTCAAATCATTTTAAAAAAAATTATTAATTGATTTTACAAATCATTAGTTTTAATATAGGTTTTTTGTTATGTTTATTTATTTTATTTTTATAATTTAAATGAAAATTTTTATAATTTGTGATCGATTTATCATTTAACATAATCATTAATCATTTTAATAGTTCGTGTCACCATTATGATTTTATTTATCATCAAAATGTGATCATTACTGGTCGCGCTACCGATTGAAAAATTGAAGCCATTATTTGTTTATTTATATTTTTTAATTTTTTTATTTTATTTATATAAACGTTTTGTTTAGTTTTTGGTTTTTTAGACAATTGGTGTTGATCTTGTTCGTGATTATTTGTGTAAATATAGAGAATAAGAGTTATGCTTGAGTCATGATCAACGGTATGTTAAGTGTAGTATTGAGTTTGTTTAAAGTGTTTGACTGGCTTTTGTGAGAGATGAGAGATGGATTATGGTTTACTATATGGTGGGCTGGGAATATTTGTGTTTCATCATACCGAATACCAAAACAATGCTAAACTAAAATTTAAATTCACTTATCTGGTTATATGTTCGACGTTCGTTGACTAGTTTTTTCTTGGATAGCATTTTTGTACATCGTTTATTACCATAGTGTGTGAGTCTAGATTTGTTTCTAAACCAGCTATCTGAAAAAACTGGCAATATCTTCCACTATATGATATCTTAGAGGTACTCGCGGATGAATTCGATTCAGTCAACGGGAGCACCCTCAGTCTTATTTATGGAGTATTCCTTGATTATGCCACGCTATACCTGCTCGAAGAATTAACATATACCTTCATAAAACTATATGTAGGGTATAATCATTGAAGACGATCCTTTCGTCATCTCTTCAAGGAATATGCCACTAGCAGCATTATTGCCAACACCATTTTAGTTTTTTTCATACAATTTTTTTTTTTAAATCATATTTATAGCTTCTATATTATTTTTATTTCCTCTATATTCTCATGAAATATTGGTTTACGTCATATTTTATTATGTGATATTTATTGTTTTGTTCAACAAATCAAAAATTATTTCTCTTTTCATGAAATATTTTCGTATACCTGGGATTGTGTCAGTTTAAAGTTATAACAACTAGTTTTCGAACAATTGAATTGTTTTAATAGATTTTCGGAAAAACATGATGAGTTTTGATGAACATGATGAACAACTCACGTGTTCAATACGTAATAGTAATATGTTCACAAATAAATTAAAAAAAATTATTTCTAATTTAGAAATTTGCACAACTTTTGTTTGTCACCTTTCATATATTATTCACACTCTATTTACTACATAGAACCGCAAATCTCTACAAGTCATAACAAAAAGTTAACAAAACGGAAACATCTTATTTTTGATGCATCGATCTCTCGATCTCATTCAGCATACATTTATCAATAGATGACCTATGATTTAACTAGAAAAAAAATTGTATGTTCTAAGCATGTTTATTTATTTTATATTCTCCATTATCGATCACATCATTTAAAACAATAACATGATCGTTATAGATCACTAGTATCGATCAATTTCAAATTTTAACAAATCCAACAACTAAAATTCAAACAAACACAACATAACCTCAAACAATTTATTATCATTGATCATATTCATGATCTGAAACTTTATTATATCTCATTCCTATTTATATTAAATCGAAATCGATTTTTTGCTGTTACATCGAAACTACATTATACAACTAATTTGACATGACTCCCCCATCTTAGAAAAAAAAACTTAGAAATAAGAAAATATTAAACATAATCAATCGATCGATCAAAATAAATAGAAATAAAATAATTATTACCAAAAGATGATGAATATTAAATTGAAAGATGATGAAATGTTTGTTATATTTTATGTTTTCTTAAAAAATCGAAAAAAAAAAATCGACAAAGATGCGTGATTATTTTTTTCAAAACATTTAATTATTTTTCTATTAATCTATTTTATGTATATTATTACATATATTTAATATTTATTACACATAAGTATTACAACAACAATAATTGTATGTTGAGAATTTAACAAATCATATTTAAAACATAACATAACATAGCATAACACAAAATAAAAATAGAAAATTTTAATTGATTGGTTTGACTTGAAATTGACTGACTGCTGGTTTTATTTTGAATCTTTCTCTTAAGAAATGATATATGTATAAGAACAAAAAATACAAACGTCTTGAAAATTAAAAATTAAATAAATAATAAAAAAAAAATTGTGTGTATGTGAATTTAATGTTTAATTTTTATTTGATTTTAAATTTAACAAAAATCCCATCCTCCCTCTGTTTTCTTATTTTAGTTAGACGTTTTGACGATTAAAGGTTATGTTTTTTTGTGTACTGTATAGTGAATAATAAGTGGCTCACTATTTTAACTGATCTCATTTTCTTGTCTTTAAATGTGTTTTAAGCTTGTTTATAAAAAATCATTATTACTTGTCAAAATTTATATTTAAATTTTTTTGTAAAACAAGATCAATTGATCGTAATACGATCGAAAGATTAACGTAATAACATATGCGATCTTTTTATGTTACAATATTCGTTAATTGTCACGTTTCGTAAAGCAAATCAATAATATTTTTTTGTTATTATTTTTTTCTATACTATTAAGTATTAAGTAAAGATCAGCAACAACAAAAATTTTATAAATAAAAACAATTTGATTAAATTGTATGTAGTTTAAGCTAGTAATTATTATTTATAAAATCATGATCAAATTGATCAAGAAAAATTATTTGATAGAAATTTTAGATGTAACAACAAAAAAATGTGATTACTATTTAAATTTTAAAGTTGATGTGAGATATTTATTATTTGATAGTTTTATATGATCCGTTAATTAAAGATCGATTAACTCTCGGATGACATGTGGTAGAAGCTCTGATCACCTATTGCGAAATATAAAACTTCAATACAAGAAATTTGTTTGTTTTACAAGTTTTTTATTTAGATGTTTATAATTATTTATTTTTATTTAGTTATATGTTAAGTAATTAAGTCGGAAGTTAAATCAAAATCGATTATCAGTATTCAAAGTTATTGAAAATTAAGAAAACAGCTGCTTGAAATACCGACCCTTATCACTTTGTTAAATATCGTTGAAAACCTAACTCGTTTCTTCTCGTACAAATCAAGAGCGTATTTCAAAGATTCATCAAAATTGCTACACGAACGAACATAAAAACTCAGCAAGGATTTGGGAACCCCTGAAGACCCTCCGTCATTTTGTTCAATACCTTATTGTATTGATTGAAGTTATTTACCAAGGTTTAGTAAAAATTACATCAAAATACAGGTTGTAGGATGAGTAAAGATCTAAGACGAATGTAAACTCTAAGAACGTAAAAAAAGTAACGGTATAGTGATACACTGGAATTTGAAATCCAAAATTATTGGAAACCTTATCGTTACCTGTGACTTCAACCTCCATAACAACTCGTAGTAAGAGTTCTACATGTTTCGTTTCGGTACATACCAATGTATCTTCCAAATGTCTTAACGATTGATTTTTTTTTAACGTATCGAAATTAAAAACCGCATCGGAAATGAAAAAAAATACTAAACCAATAATATATTTATGTATGGATTTTTAACCTGTCGCCTCCACTTGATCATCATCGTTATGACGATCGTTGCATTATCATAATGATCTTCATCTTCATATTTTATCTTGATTTAATTTTTTATCTTTTAAAACAATAAATTGTCATCGCTTTAGAAAAGAAAAAATTTTATTTATTTTGATTCTTATCTTTTTGATTTTTTTGATAGTTTCGCTTTGATCATCATATTTGATTTGATGATCTGTTTTGCGATCGATCAAGATCAAAATAAATAAATATTTGATATATTTTTTTATACATAATATATATTATATATTTAGAATTATTTTTAAAAAGATAAAAATCAAAATAAATATAAGAAAATAAAGATCATTGTGTCCAGACAATTTTAAAGAAAAATGTCTTACATAAATATTTTTTTTTTTGTTATATTTAAAATATTTTATTATTTTCAGATGGCGCCACATTATGTCTATAAAAATCAATATTTAGTTTTTATAGCGTTATTTTGTTTCTTATAAATTTTCAAGTATTGTATTGTATGGTTAATTTGGATTTTAGAATATTTTTCCACATTTTTTTGGGATAAATAAATATTTTCAATTGTGATATGTTGAACTTTTATATATGCTTTTCGTTTTTGGTGTTTGGATTTTGCAATGGTTATTATAAAAAATTGTTTTATTTAAAAAGAAACAGGCATAAACAACAAAACCGTTGAATTTACTACGTAGTACATCAATACGAGACACCTACACCTCTAGGCAACGGTTTTCAAAATTAATGATCATACGATAATCTAATAATAATACGAATAACGTTCTCACACAACAAATAACAGAGCTATCGTATTAAGATTAACTTTTAACCTGATCTTATATATAATCATATTGTATCATTTAATTAATTATTGATCAATTTCTATTATCAATAAAAATATTTTGTTTTTCAATTGAAACATATTAATTCTTATTTGTTTTTTTATTATTTTCTTCTTGATGAAGATCGTTACATTTCATCTCATCATCAAGTTCGAATGGATCTTTATTATTGCGATAAATTTTTTAGTTTTTTTTTTTTCAAATAAAAGAACAAATAAAAATTGTTGATCATTTGTTTCACACGAAAAAATTATTTAATAATAATTTTTGTCACGATTCAATGTTAAGATATTTTTTTATTTTCCACAGAAAGAAGAAAAAATTAAAAATAAAATAAGATAATCAGACATGTTGTGATGATCGTTGTTTTATTAAATATTAAAAATAAGATCAAGTTTATTTAAAATTTAATAAATTTGATTTATTATTAAATTAATTAGAGATTATCAACCTTTCTTTTGTTTTAAGGAAATGATTTAAAAATTTTATAATTTAACTTCCTATGGAAACGGCACGTGCTATTTTATTTTGATTATTTTAAACCAATCAAAAAAAATAAATAGGCGGAAATGATCATTTGGGTGGAAAAGAAGAAAAAAAAAAGAAAAGGGTCATATAAAAGTTTGTTAAAATATAAGAAATAAAAATAAATTAAATATTCTAGACACATATTCCCTGTTTTAATGACGTACTTTTTGTTCGTTTTATTTTTCATTTAATGAGTATTTCCCATAATATAAAGAAATGACATTTTTGTTTTGATGATCGCATTGTCCATTTTTTTTTAATGTTTAAAGCATGATCTTTAATTTCCCCGGATTGTTTATGTTAATTCAATATGTATGTATGATTAATTGCGTGTACACAATGTGTGTCATTTCATTTTATGTAAGTACTATGGGGAAAATTAATTTGTTTTATTTAAATAAAAGAAGTGACTTGAAGTTTAATGCGTTGTGCATATTGTTATCACATAAACTGTGTTGTTGATTTAACTTGCAAATTTAAAAATTTGCTCAGCGCAAAGACGCACCAAGTCATTTGAGTGAGACGAATATTTCAATACTAGTTTGTTGGATGTCTGTTCTACACGTTTGTTAAGTTATTTGCAGGGATGTTATATATATATATATATATATATATATATATATATATATATATATATATATATATATATATATATATATATATATATATATATATATATATATATATATATATATATATATATATATATATATATATATATATATATATATATATATATATTTATATAAATATATATATATATATATATATATATATATATATATATATATATATATATATATATATATATATATATATATATACATATATATTTATTCTTTGTCAACGGGAGACCCCCTTTCCTGCCCAAAATCTGCTAACGTATTTTATAGTTTTTATGAGTGCAAATAAAAGCTTAAGACCTTTAGTTTTAAATGCCGTCCAGCTTTTTTTGAAAAGACATGATGGCGGACCAATATGGAGGCTGCAGACTTACGACCTCACACCGAAATTGTTTTTTATTAAGTATATGTTATACGAGCCATAATAACAAATAAGTAAAGCATTTTTTATCGCTTAATCCAAATCTGGTGTTACTTTTCAACAAAATAGACCACATGTTGCCCCTAACCTAAAACAAAAATCCAAAAAGCAGTTTTTCTTTTATTACGCTCAATAAAGTCATCAGAAATCATCGAAAATCTATTGATGTATTTGATAATTTTACTTATTTTTGTACAAGAAAGTTTACCTGTTTCTTACCTTGATAAAATTTCAAAACACAGTTTTCCTCGTGTATATATATATGGAACTGAAACGCTGCTCTAGGCATTTTTACAGACACACATAAAAACGCTCCAAGGCTTAAATTTTTTGTGTTGACGAGGGTATCGAATGTCTTGTGGCGAATTATAAAATTTTAAAATGTCGACTTTAAAATGACCGCAGTTTTGATCTAAACAGTAGAATTACCCATGCAATTTGGGTGCCAATACAAATTTAAGATATCAAAAGATGCGTTTTAGGGCTTAACATTTTTTTATTAATTAGTTAGACATGTTTAGCACACTAATGCTGTGTGCCTCACACTAGTATTTTTTGCTAAATCACTGACTTTTCCAAATTAATTGCTAGTGCACATATGCTATTCATAGATGTCACTTGTATCAAAGGTACAACCTGTGCCTGACCTCATATTTAAATTAGAATCTTTTTAAATGTCAAAATTTGTAAACATTGTCATAATGGAGGAAGATAATGAAATTGTATTTGGGAGCTAGTTTTTATAAAATACTAACATCATACCGAATATTTTCTTTTGTATAAATTTGAATTATTTTCCATTTTTTTAAAATAACTGTTTTTAAATATATTGACGTTTCAATGAATTGACAACTAAATTGAAAAGCAAGCTGACGAGGAGACTTTTCGTCCGCCGCCTGGTGGTCAATAGCGCAACCTGGGTATGAAATGAAAAGTCACTGATTTAGCTCAAAAAGTTGGTGTGAGGCACACAGCATAAATATGAATGAGGATATTAGGATAACTATACTAATTGTTTTAAATGACGATGGACATTTTATTTAAATGCCTGAGGGGTAAACTCATCGGGAAATACAAAGGAGGGCATTGAGTTCCACAATTTGACCACTCTATTAAAATAGTCGTTCTGGAAGGACACAGTTCTACAACGAGATATTTGGACAACAAATGGATGGGATAACTCGGAAGCTCGTGTTTGTCGATTATACTACGCAAGCGATGGAAGGATATTCTGAATTTCCTTAGAGCAGAATTCGCTAAAGTTAATAAAAGGGGATATCGTTTATCTAACCCCTATTCGCAACTAGCATTCTAACTTCTTTTAAAACACTAAACAGTCTCACCGAAACTAGTTTTCCCACCTTCATAGTTTCTTTAAAGGTTATAAGTGGTTTTGATAAAGGCTATTTGCAGAACTTCCCGCACCTTAAACGAAGCTATGATTTGTATAACGTTTCTGCAATAACTTCGGTATGGTCTTTTGTAAGTAGTTATGCAAGTTAAATGGGAATTCTGGCTTTTACAAGTTATAGCTTCGGTAACGTTTTATTTTACTTTATAATATAATATGGGTTGTGATAATAAAAAAGAATTAAACTGGCTTTTAACTCTTGTGTTCAATACATTTATGATCTTCGATATTATAACCATGTTTCGACGATGTATTGCTTTAACCTTATTTTGGAATAAACTACAGATAAATGTTAAAACATTGGAAAGTACAGCGCACTTCAAAAGAAACTGTTTGTTTTATTTTAAAAGCTTGAGAATTGTTTCCAAACAATATAATCCGTGATAATTTCCAAATAAATTTCAAATTCACATTTGTTTAATTTTAATTTTATTAGCTTTAGTTTTGATAGTTTTAGCTATAGTTTTATTAGTTTTTTCTTATTATTTTAGATTTTTGTTTTTCTTTTTGTCTTGTCTCAACGATTATTGCACATTATTATTAAACTAGTCAATGTAAGCTTTGAGAAAACTTCGTGTCTTATTTAAATTGTATAAAAATAAATAAATAAATAAACGTGCTTTTAATAGATCGTTTTCAGCAATCTTTAGAAGTCTTATAGAAGCTATTCAAAAATGTGACAAAAATATTACAATATTTTTTATATTTCTACACTTTTTTAACGTAATTATGGTTATTGCTATGTTATTATATAGTGTTTTAATTTAAGTTTTTGCTTACTCCCGCATCAAGATTCGAACTCGTTTGTCCTGCACGCCAATCAATCGCTTAATTAAGTATCAAGAAAAAACTAAATACGTTAGATATAGTAGTTACAATAACAATGGCTTCTATAAGACTTCCATAACATTTAGTTTTTTAACTGTAAAAAAGATAGTATAATTCAGGGGCTTATTTTTTTTTATATATAAAGGTATGTGGCATGTAACTTCAATAGATTTTTTAACAATGAAATTATAATCTGAGATGTACGTTCTTAAAAGGTTTTGTATTTTTTTTGTAGACGTTCTGCAAAAGAATATTGATAAATCTTTTTTCTAATTGTTTTATTGATTCAAAGTTTTAGGTATTTTTTAATCATTAACTTTTAGCGTACTTACAGTTTTATTTGAACAATATATGTTTTTGTTAAATATAAAGTGCTGTAATTGGATTTACAATAGGTGTCACAACAATATGCGTACGTACTAAGGTGCTGATGAGCTTAGTTATTTTTTAAGAATGTTATATAAATATAAAAAAATAACAATACAAGCAATTATATAAATCACACCATCCATTTACTGAAAATAATTTTAAAAGAGTGAATAAATTGTGAAACTCTGCACCATCTCAGTTCTTTCTGACGAGTTTGGCCCTCAGAAATGAATATATTATTATTTATAAAACTTAGCCAAATAATCTTCAAACATTCTCCATTTCACTCTAGTTGATTCTAGTTGACTTGATTTTTTTGGTTATTTCAAGACTATAAATAAAGAATATTTTATATTGTGCAAAATAGGTCTAAATAATTCATTAAAAAACCAAAAACCGCCGGGTGCGCAATACTATTCTGATAAAAAGGAAATGGCCGTCACATATACATTTTCGAATAAACTCCTATAGTTTAAATAATAGAAGCAATAGTTTCCGTCAGTTTAACATATTTCATTTTCGCAAAACAGTCACGGTTAAAGCAATTGAAGCAATTTTTAGACTATGTCAGCTTCTATAAGAACTGTAGCCTGGGCTTTTCAATTTGAAAATAGATACCTATGGTTTCTATTTATCCAAGGGTTTTTTAAAAATTGTTAAATGATACACGTTGAACCGTACGCAGACTCCACCAAGTAAAAAATCTCTAAATAAACTTATTAGCTTATAAGACCATGATGGTCTTATAATATAATCAATAAAAATTCAAGAATTTTTATAACAATAAAATAGTATATAAAAATAAAATCCAACCTTAATCTTATAGTTGATTGATGACTTCAATGTTGCAAGCAACTTTCGTCCTTGTATGTCGCTTGTTTTCCTTCTAATTTTTATTTCATATCTCCCCAAAATTGTCTAGATCAGTGGATTCGTCGAAATTGTTTTCATCGTCTTCATAATTGTATCCAATTTTTGAATTATGTTTATGACTATTTGAAATTGGATTAAAATAAATGATGCTCGAACTATAATTTTATCACCCGGTAAGCCGACAACTCTTTGATGGTCCTGAACAAATAACTACGTCACCAATGTATTCAAACGTACAACGTACGCTTGCATAGCACGCATGTTTAATTGAATGTCCAAAGATTCTTCCAGCAAAAATATATATTGTTACGTTTTTCCCAAACTTCCTTCGAATTGGCCTAACTCACAATTCGATAAACGTAATTCCCAATCTCTTTCTGAGTTCGATCACTGATTAGTAAGCAAACACACCAGGTTTTATTAAGTATTCAACACCTTAATTGTTTCACAACAACAGGAAAACAATGCAGCAAACAATATTCTTAGCTAGAATATTCTTTTAACAGCTTCAGAAACTCCAACGGTTTATTGTAGAAATTTCCAGTAACTCAACGTTCAAAATAATACACAAATTATTTCTATTCAATAACACTTATAACTTTATTCACTAATTTAAAGATCACTTTTATAATTTTAACTTCACAATCGCAGGTTTAAAATAAAACTAATTCAAAACTACAATAGGTAATTTTCTTATATACCTTCTGCAATACTTCTAGATAATTCGACATCACTTTCCAGAAACCTTGAGAAAATATTAGAATATTCGATTATTTTACGTTATGTTGATTTGATTCATAAAATCGTTTATGTTGACCCTATTTCTAAGAAGAGACAACAACAACAATATTCATTTCATTCAATTTCTGTTGTGTTTTGTTGATTTTATTTTCCTGGAAGTGACCGTAATCGTTTAGATCTTTCTGTAATCGCCTAGATTTTTCTGCAATCGTAACAATATGTTCCGCTTTCTTGAATATTAAGTATTGGGTATTCTTGAAATTCTTAATTTTCCACTTTATTTTACACCAAAAGAAACAGTTCAATTACAAATTTAGGATTAGATTATTTTTCAAGATATAAATTCTTTTTTTTTCTTTAATTTAAAACAAACTTTTATTATGAACCAAATAGTACATTATTTAACTAGGAGCTAAAGTGATACTTTTTGTGTTGAGTCTATAGTTTGACGGCCGACCGCAGGGAGGCCGACAATTATAGACGAAACACAAAAAGTCACTTTAGCTCCGAATTAAATACACTATTTTTTCGGCAAACGTTTAAATTTTTTATAAATATGAAATTAATACATCAAACTTTTTATAAATATGATTTTGTATCGTCATAATTACTTTCAAAAAAGAGAAAAAAACATTTAATTTGTATGAATAAAATTTTTTTATCAAAGCAGCCTTTTCAAAATTTCATAATATGAGAATCAACTTATTTTTTGTTGTCATGGTTATACAATATGTTTGAAAAAATAACAAACTAACAAATAACAAATGCTACTTTATAGCCACCGTAATATAAAATAAAAATGGCGTTACTTTTGCTGTCGCTAGACGTTACTTTTGCTGTCTAAAGTTAAACTTTACAGCCGTTTGCTGAAAAACAAATTTATCATCACAAATGCTTTAATTTAAAAATTCAATTGTCTAATACAATCCTTAACTAACGAATCTAAGACAAATATGTCATCCAATTTAATTTTGATTAATTTTTTTTTTGATTTAAATATCAAACTTTAACTGGTTTAATAAATTATTAAACATCAACTTACAAAAATATATATTTTTCTACTTGAAATCAGAAACTGACTGAATCTAAATTTGCAAAATGTTTTTCAATTTAATTGTTTCGAAATCAGTACACGAACTTTAAAACACTTTGGTTTTGGTTAACCACAAAAACGCGTTACTCAAATTTATAATTATATTTTATTATCACTCGTGAATTCGGAAAAAAACTAACATCATTCATTTAAAAAACAAAAAAGGAATGACCGCGTATTGAATTTTTTTCAAAACACGAACTCACAAAAAGCTTTATTTAATTTTCTTTTTGATTCAAATCAAAAAACTAACTGACGCAAATCAGCCAACATCCTAGTATTAATAATATTTTAGTCTTAGGAGTAAACGAGACAAATAGATGATTCAGTGCCATCCGTCGCTTTCTTTCGTTATACTATCAAAATGAAAAACTAGTTTCTGTTGAGGTTTTGTAACATTCCTATAGAAAACAATTGCAAGAGAAAAGATCTAATATTCCTGTTTCATTTTTTTCATTTTAAATGTGTAACAGATAAAAAAATTACAAAGAACAATCATGTGATTACGTTTAATATTATATTTTTAAATTGCAATGGGCGTCGTCATTTTATTATTTCTTTATTTACGTTTGATAACAAATTTTTAAAATTGCAGTGTGCCTCGTCCGATTTAATATATGTACATTGTGATTTGTCAAATTGAAATTATGATATGTCACAACATATAGGCTGGTAGTTCAAGGATGGGATGTATAGGATGAATTAACTAAAACCTAATCTCTGCTGATAATGCACCTGGTCTAGGTGTCTGATCTGTCGAGCCTTATACTCCCGTTAGTCCACCCTACAAAGACCCAAATTGTTCTAAGTTAGAACCTACCAACATCACATGCTGGACAGAACTAAATTGCGAGCATAACAGAACTTTAAACAGTTACTACTTCAACTGAAACTACTTCAATTCTAATGACAGCTATAACTTCTATAACCTTTTTTTCGAAAGCTTTATCTAGAGTTTTGAAGAGCTTTTCTGTGGAAGTTCTACTGAAACTTTTAAGAAATAAAATTTAACTAACTTCCACTAAGAAGCTTTAGCGACGGTTAAGCTGGTATAACTCAACGTTGAGAAATAAGTTTGCTAGTTGGGTTATTTTATATTTTTATTTTGTTTATAATACAGTATCAAAAATTGTTACTGTAATTATTTTTAATAAAAAGGTCTCACCATTAAAACAAACAAAAAATTTTAAAGCTCTGTCAAGGAGTTCTTGAAATACATTAAACTGAACATATATGAAACCCGTGGTTTTCAAAAACTACAAGCTAGCTACTGACGACGAAAAAATTTTCTTATACGGATCGTTATGTTTGATTCTCTCTTCCACTGTAAAAATTTTGAAGCAAATCAAAAAATGTGTGTAAAAAACGAACTGTTGGCCGAAATTTCGCATGAAAAAGCGCCATAATTCCATATTTTCGATCCGTCATTTTGAAAAAAAAACTTCAATACCATACGGCATTTGAAATAGTGTATAATTACCAACATTTTGAGTCCAAGAACACATCTTTTGATATCTTAAATTTGTGTTGGCAGCCAAATTACAAGTGTGGTTCTACTATTTGGATCAAAACTGCGCCAATTTAAAAGTTTATAATTCGCCACACGGTATTCGATAGTTCTTGTCAACACAAAAAATTTAAACCTTGTAGCGTTTTTTGTATGTCCTTTAAAATGTCTAGAGCAGTGTTTCAGTTGACTTGGAACGTCCTACATATATACGAGGAAAACTGTATTTTGAAATTTTATCAAGGTAAGAAACATGAGAGAGAGAGAGGGAGAGAGAGAGAGAGAGAGAGAGAGAGAGAGAGAGAGAGAGAGAGAGAGAGAGAGAGAGAGAGAGAGAGAGAGAGAGAGAGAGAGAGAGAGAGAGAGAGAGAGAGAGAGAGAGAGAGAGAGAGAGAGAGAGAGAGAGAGAGAGAGAGATTTGATTCTTAGTTATCCATTCTTTAAAAAAGCAAAAGCAACTCAACAATTTATCCTCAACTCCACGTGCTCAACTCAACTATTTAAAAACCAAGTAATCTCTTGACGTTGCAAATTTAAAATAAATTAAATAAATCATGGAAATTAAAAAATTTAGGACAATTTATTCAAACTAATTCCGACAACCATATAAATTAAAAGACAAGAATAAATTTTAACAAAAATAAGGAGGAAGATATTACGTTTTATTTATAACAAACAATTACGAGATCATTGACCTCTTCCTTTTTTGGAAATTTATTTTATTTAATATTATTATTATTTTTTACTATTTGTGTTAAGTGAAAAATAAATACAACATATGATGCGATTAGATCATTTTCGCCAACATACAAAAAAAATGGTGGTTTGTTGTGTTAGTTTTTCACGCGTAATTTTGCGATTGATCTTGCGAGGGCGAGCATAGAATAAATTATTTGTGTAAAAAACTATATACCGTTAAAATAATATATACTTAATTGATTGTAAAATATCTTGTCTTACTTTCAATTTAAATCGTTTTTTTTATACGACGTTAAGAATGGCGACTCTTACCTCTTATTTTAATTTTTTTGGTGTAATCAGTTGGTAATTAATTAATTATCAATATATCACAATTAATAATAGAATTCCTGTACGATGACCTTTTTCTATTTTTTTCACTAAACACGATTTTCCGCGTTTTTATTATTCTTTTGTCATTAATTTTATCATAATTTTAATCATGACCAACAAAATCAAAACAATTTTTGCGTAAAATTGTATTTTATTTTTAGTTCTGTAATCATAATATTACTCTCGTAAAAAGCAGGTTCACTTTTTCTGCATTTATTTCTTTTAGTCTTCTTTAACTTTTTTGATTTTGTTTTTCTTCATCATCATAATCATCTTACTGTTTTGTTGTGGGAACTGATTTTTTTGGATTTATTTCTCGTTGTGCTGCGCGGACAACAATCGAGTATCGTTCTGAATTTTAAATCGATTTTTCTTGTTTTATTATTATTTTTTTTATTTATTATTGTTGTTGTTTGTTTTCTTAACATTTTGCTACTGTATTTATTATTTTTATTATTATTATTGTTTGTTATTTGATTTTAAAATAAAATAAGACGATGATCATCGATCGTACATTTTTATTTATTTTTATAATGTTTTTTTTGTAAATAAAAAGGAATTTTCTTATGTATCAAATTCTTAAATGTCTCTTATCAAATTGTTATTCTATCTTTTCTTTCTTTTGATTTTTCAATGCAAAAAACAAATATATTGAGATTGTGAAATTGAGGGAGTTTGATGATTGGATCGATCAGGTTTTACGTTTAAAAAAAAATAAAATAATACAAAAAAAATATAACGAAAAAAGAAAAAGAATTGTAGTTTATTTTAATATTTATAAAAAAAATTAAAAATCGATGACATTCCAATCGATCTTTGAATCTTCAAAACTTTTGTGTATTGACCTCTTAAAATTTTTTTTCCGAAAATTCTTGAACGAAAATTTATCGAATCAGACATTGTTTTAATTTTTTGTTCGTTTCTTTATAAAATTCCAGTTTGTAAAAATTTATTTGATAATTAATATAATGAGATGATTTTGGGCTATCAAGTTCAATTTAGGTTGAATATGCGATTAGGGTTTGTAATTTAGTTCGGCATTTTCGTTGATTTTGTTTTTATTTTTTACAGTTCATGGGTTTTATGAATACAAAATTATACCTCAGAACAAAATATTTAAATGTTTGCAGTAAACAATATTTGCATTCAATATTACTTCTCTTATTTACTCGAGTCTCGTTGAATGTCAATGCGGAACTTATTTTGATATCTGGTGGTAGCACACTTATTCAGGCATCTGCACCTTTAAATTTTTTAATTCTAACTTTCTGCATATTTTCACTGCAACTTCTACAACTTCTTCAAAGCAAAATTCTAAAACCAAACAGCAGCTTAATTTTTTAAGCGATACTAAATCGAGATATACTTAAAATATAATCTGTCGTTTTGACAAAATGTCGAACTAGTGGTATCTACTTATGCCAAATGGTAGGTATAGGGAATCTGTGGAAGAAACATCACAACATCTCCGTTGTACACATTTTCCGGGTAGCAGCACCACTGCTGAGATGAAAGAACAACGAACTGTAACTCCAAATAAAGACAGTTGGACAATACGTCCATGCTAGATTAAAATTTAAATAAAATACAAAGAATGATATGTGTTGGTATTAGTGGCTCAATGCGTACCACACCAACATTGTCGTTGGAAGCCATGTTGGGTCTGGCTTCTTTACATCTACATGTAGAGTACATGGCTAAAAGAGCTGTCTACAGACTGCATGTGGCAGGGACGTGGGTAAACAGAGAGAAAACATGCGGTCATGGTCACATACTTGATAGACTACGGACAGATTGACCCGAAATAGATATGCATAGTGACGTCATGACGTCAGTATATAGCTTTGAGAAGTTCGCTGAACTGGCCATCTCTTCTAGAGAGGAATGTGAGGGAACTTGGTTCGAATGGTCCTCCAGCGAGATTCATGTTTTCTATACAGATGGTTCACTGTTGAATTGAAATACATGAGCTGGCGTTTACCTGGAACCAGATAATGTCATAAGCAGCAAGAAATTTCCGCTTGGACGGTTTTGTACTGTTCTTCAAGCAGAGGTGTATGCTACCAATGAATGCACGCATGTTATAACTCTTCTGCGTCTGCAAGGAAAAGAATCTGCATCTGTTCGGATAGCCAAACAGCTATCAAAGCACTGGTAAACCCGGAGACTACTTCCAAACTCTTCAATGAGTGTAGGAAAAATCTTTGTAAGATAGTCCACCACAACAATATCACTGTCATAGTGGCATTCCAGGCAACATAAAAGTGGATGAACTTGCAAGGACAGGAGCGGGCATTAAATACTCAGGGTTATCCATACTTTTGCCTTGTCACTATTAAAGGTGGATGCTGACCTCATAATGAAGGCCTTGTGGAATGCGTCATCGACAGGCGGACAAAGTAAGATGTTTTTTAGCATTTCAGATAAAAATGTTTATTTTAAGTCTAAAGAGGAAAACTCTCGGCACTGTGGTCTTTGTCCTTACAGGACATGGACATTTAAATAAACACCTGTTTACCATGGGACTTAGTGAAAGTCCTGTGTGTGGCTGTTGTCTTGAAGAGGAGGACGACTCGGAGATTTTGTTTGTATGCCCAGCCTTTTCTAGTTTCAGAGCTAGGATTTTTGGCTCTGAAACTGTAGAGGCTGGCACAATCAAACTCGCCAATACAGTTGGTTTTATATTTCATTAAACTTACAGAAAGGTTTGTGAAATAGTTGTTATGAGACCAAACTTGGACAATGAGCTATGGACCGTAGAGTCTGCGTGCCATGACAAATTCTGCCTCGTGCAACCTGTCCAACCCTTTCTAATCTGATCTAATCTAGTGTTATCTACTGTTAAAACAAATCAAGCCTACACAGACCGTAAAAGTTTATTTGTGTTTTCTTTTGATATTCTTATCTTTGGAGGTGCAGCTCAAAATCAAATTTTTTGTAGGATTAGCGCAGGTTTAAATAATACTTCCTAAAAAGCTTTTATAACTACTTATCTAGGTGGGCAAGATGGAGAAGTGGTTAAGACGACAACATCACTTACTAGGAAGTAAAGCAACACTGTGAAGGTCTACAACTTAAACGGGTGACCGCTTGGGAACTTAATCAGAAAAAATATGGAAATATGATTGAAACACATTGAAGTAGGAATATCTCGCCCACGGTATGCCAGTATACCTTATCCAGCGGCCCTGGCTAGGATTCGATTGCCCAATCACCCGTTAATCCGAAAGGGAATCCGAAATTCAAATGATTAAAGAAACGTACACTAGAAAAAACAAAACAAACCAAACCCAAAAAAACCAAATATCGACCCTTGGCTACCGTATCCGGGCACGAGTAGGAAACTGGAATGTCAGAACTCTGATAGAAACATCGAGGTTAGCACAAGTTGAGAAAGTAATGGAAGAATATAACATCGAGATACTAGGACCCGGTGCAGTAAGACGGAAAAACAGTGGAGAGCTAACAACAAGTAAAGGAAACTATATGATGTTCTCTGGTAAATCCAACACACATGAACAAGGCGTAGCAATATTAACAACACCTAACGCAAAAAAGGCACTTCTCGAAACCAATCAGTAGCAGAATAATAACAGCAAGATTCCAATCGAAAATTAGAAATACAACGATCATACAGTGCTATGCACCTACCGAAGAAGCTGATGATGCGACAAAAGGTGAATTCTACGAACAGCTCCAAGCAACACTGGCTAGTGCACACCGAAATGACATCAAAATAATACAAGGTGATTTCAATGCCAAAATTGGAACCGACAACACCGAAATTGAATCTGTCATGGGCAAACATGCACTAGAATCAACACGTAACAATAATGGAGACAGGCTCATCGATTGTTGTGTCACAAATCAACTATTCATAGGAGGCAGCAAGTTCCCACAGAAAAACATACACAAATACACTTGGACATCACCAAATGGAAGAACCAAGAACCAGATTGATCACGTACTGGTGAATAAGAAGTTTCTATCCTCACTACAAGACGTCAGAGCAAAGCGAGGAGCAAACATACACAGAAACCATCAACTGGTAATTGCAACATTCAAAATTAAACCAGCCGCTGTAAAATACAACAAGTCATGTCAGAGGAAATTTAACATCAATAGATTGAGCGACAAAAATACAAATAACATCTTCAAAGAATCGCTCCAGCTCAATCTACCAAACAACGAAACCACCAGCATTGATGAAAAATGGGAACAAGTTAAAGAAGCTTACGTCAAAACTGCTATACAGATGTGCTTGGATACCAAGACAAATCGCGGAAACCATGGATAAGCGATGATACCTGGAAGAAAATTGAAGAGCGTCGTCAGCTCAAGCTGCAATTGTGTCACCAGAACACAACCGAGATCCGCAGCAAATATGAAAGTACAGCAAAACAAGTTAAAAATATGGCAAGGAATGATCGCAGAAGATACACAGAAAGCATTCTCAAGACTGCAGAAACAGCAGCAGCTAATAGAAATATGCGCACACTACACAAATGCGTGAGAAAGGTCACTAACACATACACAAACACTCTACCAATAAAGGACGAATCTGGTCAAACCCTCACAACACATGAACAACAGCTAAATAGATGGAAAGAATACTTCGAAGACAACTACCAGCAACATGAAGATAATTTGCAGTCTCCGGATGACAACTATAACGAAACTATCAGCATTCATCCACCAACGGAACGGGAAGTTAGAGATGCCATACAGAAACTCAAGAATAACAAATCTGCTGGTACCGATAATATATCAGCAGAATTACTCAAAGCAGATGTAAACACAACAGCAGAAGCTCTAACACCACTATTAGCTGATGTATGGAACAAAGGTTTTTACCAGCCAAATGGAAAGAGGGTTTAACCATAACAATTCCAAAGAAAGGTGATCTAAGAGAATGCAAAAATTGGAGAGGTATATCTCTGCTCAACACAACGATGAAAATACTAGCGATGATCATTCTCGTAAGAATATCTCCATCAATTAACATGAAACTAAGAAATGAACAAACCGGTTTTAGACCAGGAAGAAGCTGTACCCAACATATCAACACAATCCATATCATCATAGAGCAATCAAACGAATGGAATTCACCATTGTATCTCCTCTTCGTGGACTTCGAACGCGCCTTCGACTCAATCAACAGAAGCGCGATATGGAAGACACTTTTTGAAATGGGCGTCCCGAAGAAAATAGTTGATCTAATCAAAGAAATGTATCAGGATGCTGGAAACAGATTACAATACAAAGGACAGCAAAGTGATAAATACTACAACCACCGAGGAGCGAGACAAGGCTGTGTACTATCCCCGCTACTATCCCTAATAGTACTAGATAGTATCATGAGAAAGCTCGATGATGCAAGTACAAATGAAATCCAATGGAAGCCGGCTCAATGATCTAGACTACGCAGATGACATCTGTCTACTTACACACACACATACGGACATGCAGCAGAAAATACAGAAGCTATCAACCCTTGCACATGAAGTCGGTCTCAACATCAATATCAGGTAAACAAAGGCTATGAGATTGAACACCAAAACGATAACACCAATTACCATCAACAATACACAAGTGGATGAAGTTGACAAATTTGTGTACCTTGGTTGTACTGGAGCAAAAACAGGCGGGACTGAAGAAGATATCAGTCAGCGTATTAACAAAGCCAGAATGCTTCACAAGATCTGGAATGCATCCGTCCTGTCAAGAAAGACAAAGCTACGAATGTTCAATGCATGTGTCAAGTCAGTACTGCTGTATGGGTGTGAAACGTGGAAACATACAAGGAAGATCACAAATCAACTACAGGTGTTTGTGAACAAATGCCTGAGAAGACTGATCAAATGCTTCTGGCCGAACACCATCAGTAACCAGTATCTTCTACGGCAGATAGAGCAGTTAGACATTGAGGCCGAGATAAAACAAAGGAAATGGAGATGGATAGGACATACTCTGAGAAAATCAGCTGAAGATATAACAAGGATGTGGAATCCCTAGTCCCTAGAGTGAAATTACAATAGTTTTTGCATTTTGCAGTGATTTCGGCTGCAACGAACGATGGACGAAATATGTCACAATCTAGCAATTGAATGACGATTCTGAATCGACTTGTAAAGCTCTGGTCACATTTATGTGTAACATTAGTTTTGTTCAATTAATTAATGTTTCAAATGCCAGAAATTCATTAAAATCGTTTAATTTAATAAACAAAAATACTCTGTCTGACTAATCAACAACATTTTTTCTAAATTTCCCATAAATTATGAGGCAGCACATCGCTCACTTACGCTCATCAAAATCAACCGAATTCTTTGATTGAAAATTTAGAAATATAATCAGCTTTAGTAATGGTATCACCAATTATTTTTGTAAAGTAATTCACACCCAAAAAAAATTTTTAAATTAAATATTAATAACATAAATTTATTTTTTCGGTTAACAGTAAATCAATCAAAATAATAAGAATTAATTAAAAAACGCGATGAAACTTAAGATTTTAGATTTCAATCCAATAATTTTCTTGATTACGAATTTATTTTTTTTTTTTTGCTGTTGTTTGCGCAAAAATTAACGATCGCATGATCATTAGTGGAGAGTAGTTTAAATTAATATTTAGTTGTGTGATCATTAGTTTCAATGATCAACCTAAAATTATTTAGTTTAAGAAACAAAACAAAAAATAAGATAGAAAAGATAATCAATTTGTTCGTTATGATTATTTGTTTTGGTGAATTTTTTGTTGGTTATCTTTTGATCTTTATGATTTAGTTGAAAATTAACTCAGAAAATTAGTTTTTGTTCAAATTTAAATAATAGTTATAGATCAAGTTAACTTATTTTAACTAATTTTCCTGGACTTTCTTATTTTTGATTTGGTAATAATTACACATTGATCCTCAACCATTATCACCACAGGTGTGATTCTTGTCATGTTTACTGTTTTCATGTATTTTTATTCGTTTGAATGCTGAAGACAAGGAAATTAAATTGATCGATTTTTAATTTTGTTACCAATTATTCAACTGTGTATGAATGAATGTTGGTTATGTTAATTTGAAATTAAAGATTGCGTGTTCGCTTTAAAATTGTTGTTTTAAGAAAATTTTGATGGGAATATGATTCGTTTTTCGTTTGTTTTGAGTTTTGGCAAATGGCTCAAAGATAATTGAGTGATAATTTTTTTCGTTAACATTCTTTTGTAATTTTATATTTTGATTGTTTTATTTATTTTTTTTTAAAGATATGTAATCTGCCAAGGTGTACTTTGAAATATAACCATAGGATGTAATTGAAAATAAGTACCTGTTGAAGTTAAGCTATAATTTGAAATGTTTACTTTATAAATTATGTGACAAATATCCTGTTATGGGGTTGAGAAACGAATTATTTATTCAGTTTGTTTTCGCGATTTTTATTTAAATTTAAATGGAGCCGTTGGACGTTATTAGTTTACAAATATTTTTATAATGATTTCTAACTATTCAATCCTGTTCGAAAAATAATTTTAAATTTATATCCACATTGAAAAATTCCAATTAAAACTTAACCAGAATGTGTATACAACATTCTATAGAATGTACATATATAAAATGACTCATGGATTGAAGTTGACGATCTTCATCATCAGCAACATTATTTCATGTTCATATGATATACAATCTATAGTTTAATTTATTTTACAGAAAGTTTGCAAAAAAAACCAACCAAACGAAATAAATATAAATTGAATTTATATACAAAACTTAAGTAAAAGACAAACAGTAATACGTTAACTTAATCGTAAAAAAAAGAATATATTTTGATTCAAAATATACTGAAGTTTTTGTTTGTTTGTGATCGATCGGTTTGATGAAATAATATTTTTGTGTCTTGATCTTATAATAAAATTGTGGGATATACTGATGATTTATGAAGTTTTTCTGTTTGGATATGATTATGTTTTCATATGATTATATGTCAATATATGATCAAGGAATAACATAACATTAAATTGCTATGAGGTGAAAGCTTTCTCAAGTCGAATTTACTGGATATGGTATGGTGATAATGTTAATTTATATATTACGGAAATCGTTACTTTTATGCGACGGTGGTCATGAAGCTGCTCAAAAATTTTAACTGACCATTTAAAACAAAAAATGTGTCTAAAATAAAATTCTTACAATTCTTCTTTCTGAGAATTCTTTAAACTAAAGAACTCACGATCACTATATATATCTAACTATTTTGAACCAGTTGAAGCTGCCGGTGGAGTCTCTAGTATCAAAAGCACTTGTTTAAAACAAAGAAAGGTTGTTAAGAATAAATTTTAAGAGAAATATAGTTTTCAAGCTTCACGATGGTGTAAAAAAATTCCTTTATGAGGGACATTTACAAATTTCGAGTGCTAAAGTCTAAGCTTAAAATTTTTCTGAAATTAGAGATAGTGAAACCTCAGGCTCATAGGTGTGAAGACTTTAATTTGTAAGAAGGGTTAAAAAGAAAATTGAAAATCTTCTCAGCAACTGAATTCTGTGATTTTTATCACCTCACCGAAAACAAATTCGATTTATAACAATTTTGCAGTGAAGTGATAAAAACCTCATTTTTTATTATCGTTAAACAGAAATAGAACGTTGCCTTTGGCTGTTTCTGAGCAATCTACTCCAACGAAACTCACATTCACAACACTCATTTCATACAAAATATTTATAAGCTCATAGTAAACATAAATACGAAAAAATAAATAAAATATTAATAAATAAAACAAAAGTAAACATAAATACGAAATAATAAATAAATAATACGAAATAATAAAAAATAACAAATTAGTAATAACAATTGATTGAGATATTTGTCAGAAAATAGGCGTTTCGTACAATGTGTAATTATTTGTATTTACAAATTTCTTTGTTAATTTGTAACAAGGAACATTTATACAACTAAAAATGAAAAATAAATGAAATAAAATCAAATCTCTTATAAATTTTAAATAAAACTTTACTTTAACGAGAAAATAAATCACTGTTGAATATATAGAATTTAAAAATATAAATAACATGAAACAAACAAAAATTATATAAACTAAATCAAAAAGTTCCCAAAACCAGTCCTGTGGTAACATATTGATTGTAGGCTAACACAAATTCCATTTCAAAAATCACTAATCCAAAAATATGTAGTGTAATCCATTGACGTTTTGTAAAATGTAATGCACAGTGCACTACTTCAAACTATAGCACACCAACGAACCTGATCGAAAGTTAAAATAGCATTACGATCATACATATACCAATCATTTGTAATTAAATATGTGTGTAATTTAATAGCACATACTCTTCCAAATCATCGCTGATGCCTCAAACAAAAACTGTGATGTCATTAAAATGGTTTACTGTGTCGTTTTGTAATGTCAAAAATTCCTTAAATACCACTTAGCATACGTACGTTTCTCATTGAAACAAATCTATCAACATTTAAATATTAATGAAGAGCCAAACTTGTAAGCACTAATTTCGAACACATCCAATTCATAATTCAATTCGTAATTTGTTGATTCACTTTGTGTTTATTTTTGATTCCGAATATAGAGTATGAGTTGAAATAAGGCCGGTCGTTACAAACTCTATTTGTATTTATGTTTGTTTAATTAAACTAATGCGATTATGTTTGTAGAAAATCATTCAGAAAAATAAATTTCTTTTTCTAGGCTACTAAATTATTAAATCTATCATTTGCAATCAAACCTTTGTTCAAACTTTGATTAACACAACAAATAACTACATCCTTTACATTATTTGTAAGATGCGAACTACTGTTAACAATTATAAATTAAATTTGCAGATTTTTTCTATAACACACTTTTAGAACCAGAATTGAATCAATTTGCTTACCATTTATTGCAGTGGTATGAGTTTCACTTACACTTTTGCTAATCGATTTAAATAGAAAAAATTGTACTAAAATAAATAAAAAACCAAACATAGTAGCTGTACAAATAAAAACAACATTAACAAGTTCATTTAAACTAACTTAATCATTTCATCTAATCAATTTACAACTAAAATTCAATTATTAAATGATCAACCTGACACAAAACCATTTGATCATATTACATTATCCGTTCATCTAATTCTTCAAATTATTATAACCACAACACGCAATCTTTCGTTTAAACAATTTTAAATTGAAAAAAAAAAAAAAACATTAAATAACATAACCCAAAGGAAAATAGTAAAGAAAAGAAAATATAGAGAACAAAACACAATACAAAAAAAATCAAGTCATATTAATCAACCATCTAATCGTCTTCTTATTATCACACCTAATTTATAAGAAAATAACAAGAAAATATAAAAACAAGTGAATCGAATTGTAATAAATTAAATGATACAATTTCATATTTTTTATTTCACTAACAGAACATATACTTGAAGATTTAAAAAAAAATAGAAATCCGCAACTGAAATTAATACGCCTCCGCCTATTTTTGTAGTTCGTTTGATCTTGTTAACAAAATTACACTCACGCTTATATGTGTTCGTTCATTCGCATATTTGTTGCTTCTCTCCCTTATCATTAAATTAATAAGTTTTAAAGATTAAAAAGGTTCATTAAAAAAAATTAGGTAGTGTGATCCGTAAACATATCTCTCGAGTGATCAAAATATTTGATCGGATAGATTAATTTTTAAATTTTACATCGTGAAAGCAAAAAAAAAAATTAAAAATTAAATGCATATTAACCAAGATTATTTTTGTATTCATTATGATTATATGATGATGATGATGTTGATGGTTGCACGGCAGGCGATCATCATATTGATCGACATCAATCTGTCCGCACATTTAGTCACGATTTCTAATCAAACTATAATAAATAAAATATTTATTGTTAATTTTTTTTAAATTCATTTTAATAAAATCACGCAAATTGATTGGATTTTTTTTTCAATTTGATTGAAATGAAATTGAATAAAAGGAACAACAACAGAATAAAAAAAAATGTTATTTGATCATAATTAATAGTGAGTTTTCTGAAAAGCTTAATTGCGCTGTGAACTACTAAAAAAATTTTTTTTTGTTTAAAATTTGAATATCTGAGATGGAGTATTAGAATTTTCAAGATGATGTGACTACCGAACGCCATCTATCGTTAAATTTATAATAAAATAAATATTATATAAATATTATAAATATTATAAAATATTATAAAAAACAATCTGTTTTAAACACTGTTTTAAGCAGTGTTTAAAACAAAAGTGTTTAAAACAAACCAACCCCCTGGTACTTTAAATAAAGTTGTGTTGTAGACTTTTTATATTGGTAGATCATTGGCACATAATAGTACATTATATACCGAGGTGATAAAGTAAATTTTCTACATTGAGGTGGATATCAATTCGCGAGAAATGGAGAAAATTTTCTTCACCGAGGTTTATATACTATTTTTTTTACTACTTAATATAAAAAATGCACTAAAACTCTTAATTATGTAAAATGTTACACCTAATTACTTCGTTTTGAAAGATCAACCAGAGTTGGTTTGTTTTAAACACTGTTTAAAAAAGTGTTTAAAACAGATTGTTTTTTTTAAAAAAAACAATGTTTTAAACAAAAAATGTTTTTTTTTAAATATTGCAATACTGCTTATTTGCTATTCAATAGAACTGTTGTACACTGTCGTGTTTTACCGTTTTTAATACATTTGACCACCTTAAGGCACCTTAAACGTCATTAAAACTTTAAATTTTTTAAAAGCTTTCATAGGGCTTTTTTGTTAATAAAATGCGTTCTAGGGTGTTGATGAACGCAAATCTTTGCTTTTTTTTTACTTCACCACAATTTTAAATTGTGTGAAGTAATGCAATCTATCGTAAAAAAAAAAATCTTACATACCCCAAATTTTGTTTTTTCTTTTGTTTTGGACCATCCTCTATCTAAATAGCCAATAAAAATGTTGGTGTACGTCTGTATGTGCGTGGGTGGGTGGGTGGGTGGGTGTGTGGGTGTGCGGGTGTGTGCGTGACCTTTCTGCATAGGATCTAGATGAAAATTTGGCAAATGATACAGGTTCACTTGAAAATGGAAGATCTGGATTTATTTCAAATTTGGACAAAATGGTGGATGGTCTCCCGAACACCTCTAAGTTTAAATCTTGAATAACTTCTAATTCCGGCTTATGATCTTATTGAAACTTAGTATATAAGGTTTTAGTACAGTTTCCAATATTTATGCATACCAACTTCCGGTTTGTCACTTTCGGTTAAAAAATTTTTTTTTCAAGGGATTATCCCTACTGTAGCCTACAATTAGCGATCGATTTTCATGAAACGTTGGTAAAAGCTTTCAAGTGTCATGAGAAAGATTTTATTAGCTTTTGGAGTACATTGGATAATTTGTTATGTAATGTTTGTGGGGAGCATAAAACATTCGTTCGTGAATGAATTTTGAAGACACTTTGGGAAAAGATGCAAATATGTATGACAAGGAACTGATTAGTTTTTGAGCGATAGTGACCAAAGTGGTGTGGGGTCCCCGGAGCACCTGTTTTTTCGAAAGCTCAATAACATCTGTACCTGATAATCGAATTGAATGAAACTTGGTACATCAGCATATAGTATGGTTCACAACAGTTCTGCATCCCAACTTCCGGTTTTTCACTTCCGGTAAAAAAATTATTTTTTGTAATTTTTTGCAGTTTTTTCAGTGTCTTTATGCACACTACAGCCTACAATAATAAAGTGATTATGATGACACCTATGGAAAAGGTTTCAATTAGTGTGAGAAGATAATTATCATCTTTTGGGACACATTGATCAAAGTGGCGGGGGTCTACCATACAAATGCTGGCTTTTCACACTTTGTTTTTAAAGTTTGTTGGGAGCATACAGACTTCATTCATTAATTTATTCTAATGACAATTAGAACAAAGATGGAGACTTAAATAACAAAGAACTGATTAGTTTTTGGACAATATTGGACTAAATAGTGGTAGGCCTCCCGAACACCTGTTTACTGTGTCACAATTTTTTCAATGTTTGCTGGGAGCACATAGCATTCGTTCGTGAATGAATTTTGATGAAACTTTGGAAAAAGATGCAATGCTATGTATGGCAAGGAACTGATTAGTTTTTTAGCAATAGTGAACAAAGTGGTGGGGGTGTCCCGAGCACCTGTTTTTTTGAAAGCTCAATAACATCTGTACCTGATAATCGAATTGGATGAAACTTGGTATATCAGCATATAGTATGGTTCACAACAGTTCTGCATCCCAACTTCCGGTTTTTCACTTCCGGTAAAAAAATTTGTTTTGTAATTTTTCCATTTTTTTCAGTGTCCTTATGCACACTACAGCCTACAATAATGAAGTGATTATGATGAAACTTATCGAAAATGTTCCAATTAGTGTGAGAAGATAATTATCATCTTTTGGGACACATTGATCAAAGTGGCGGGGGGTCTACCATACAAATGCTGACTTTTCACACTTTGTTTTTAAAGTTTGTTGGGAGCATACAGACTTAATTCATTAATTTTTTTTAATGACAATTAGAAAAAAGATGGAGACTTAAATAACAAAGAACTGATTAGTTTTTGGACAATATTGAAGTAAGTGGCGGGGGGCCTACCGAACACCTGTTTACTGTGTCACAATTTTTTCAATGTTTGTTGGGAGCACACAGTATTCATTCGTGAGTAAATTTTGATGACACTTTGGAAAAAGATGCAACTATGTATGGCAAGGAATTGATTGGTTTTTGAGCGATAGTGAACAAAGTAGTGGGGGCTGTCCCATATACCTGTTTGTTTGAAAGCTCAATAACATCTGTACCTGATAATCGAATTAGATGAAACTTGATACATAAACATTGAGTACAGTTCACAACAGTTCTGCATCCTTACTTCCTGCTTGCCACTTCCGGTTAAAAATTTTTTTTACTTTTTCTCGTACAACAGAATTTATGTTTGATGGGATACTACTGCTTTCTTTAATATTTTTATAATTAGAACTACGCGAAATCTATAACATTGGTTAGCTTTTAATTAAAGTATTTGATGGATATTAGTTCATTATATATCCAGAACACTATGTTTCCAGAGCCGTGGTGAAGTCAGTCTATGCATCAGCGTCGCAATATCTTTTAAATATTTTTCAAAGAAGAAATAACTAAATTATAAATTCTATCACATATAAAATATGACATAACCCAATAATGCATGATAGGATACAGAAAATAAAAATAAAATAAGAGATAAAAAGAAAATGTCTTTTAAAAGTTTGTAGTAACAAAATTAAAAGTGTGTTGCCAATAATCAAGCTAGTGGTATATTCCTTGATCATGTGACGCACTGTCTTCCTCAATTATTAAACCCCACACATAGAATTATATGAAAGCTCGATTCTTCAAGCAAGCAATAACGTGTCATCATCAAGAAATACTTCATACATAAAATTAGGGTTGTCTAGGTAGTGATATCTCTACTAGCCAAACTATTAGTACAAAAGTGCTGGAGGATCTGTTATTCGATTCCCGACAGAAGTTCGATGGAGGAGCAAGTGCAATTTGCTTAATTGCTAAATAAAAATATGGTAAATATGTGCTTATCCTGTGGATCAAAGGGAACGTCCTAATTTTGAAAAGGAAATTAAAGAATCGGTACGAGATTTGTAAAATTAGGTTACGTATTTCATGTCGTTGATATATTAACATTTTTTACCAGATACTTAACATAAACCTGATAAAATAGGCTGAGGAATTTTATCAAATTTTAAAACGAGTCACAAATATATATTTTAAATTTAAATAAAATTATGTTGCTTTCAAATTCAAAATCTTGTTGTTTTCAATAGATTTTTTGTCAAAGGTATATTCAATATTATTACACCTTACCAGCCAATATTCTTATAAGAATAATATCAATATCGTAATCTGTAATTTGCAACCGCCAGAAACTCAATTTCTTTAATAAAATTTTTTACCTGTTTTCCATAGTCTTTTCAAGTTGAGCTAGGTAGGTGCATCGGAAATACGTAGGTCGCAGAGTTCTTATCATAATTCAAATTTCTGAGATTAACGTTAGCCAATTAAGACAACCATGCCATTAGCTTGAGGGATAAACTACTGTTAGGCATCTTGGGACAACTATTTGAGTAGAATATTCAACAAATCTTGAGAATATTAAACGTGATCCTTAGGAATCGCCACGGAATCTAGAGAATTTTTCTGAATATTGATAATTTTCAAGGAATCTTGAAAATATTTGGACGTACAGATTATCTTCAGATAATCTAGAGAATCATGGGAATCTTGTTCTCTTTAGAGAACCTTTATTGAAATGAAAATCTTTGGAGAACCTGAAAATATTTAGGACTCTTATTTTCTTTAAAGTTTATTCACTCCAATTACATATTTTCATTTAAAACCAAAAAAAAACGGATATTCCCAGTATAAAACAAATTTAAAACAAAAAAAACACAAAAATAAACACAAAAACACAAACTGTTTTAAACAATAAAAAACGCGTTTTAAACAAAAAAAAACAGTTTTTTTGTTATATAAAAAAAACAGTGTTTTTAACCAACGCTGCCAAGTACTGCATTCTCGAGCCAAAAGTGAAATTCTTACCCCCACTTTTTTAGGCATTTCTCGACGTTTTGGGACCTACTAATTCTAATTAAGTCTGTAGGTATACTCAGTGGTAAGAGCCGATGTGTTCGATAGCTGTACCGAAAGTGTGTCAAAAAAATCGTCAAGTGTGTCAAAACAAGGCAATTTGCATATTTTTTGCCTAATTTGAATTTGAATTTGGAGAAATCTTGATGATCGGGATTGGTGTGTGAGACCAAAAACTAGATTGCATTATAAGTTTGTCAAAAAGAGTATCAAAAGAATGACTTTCATTTTTTTTGACCCAATTTTTTGGAACAAAATGAAATTAATTATTTGAATGACATGAAATGTAATCGAACATGGAAAGTTTTGATTTTGTTATAATTTTTGGAATATTTTTTGAATTTAGAAAAAAGTTTGGATTTTTGATTTTGTTATAATTTTTGCAATATTTCTAGAATTTTGAAAAAAAGTTCAATTTTTGATTCTAAGAATTTTCGGAATATTTTTAGAATTTTGAAAAAGTTTCAATTTTTGATTTTTTTATAATTTTTGAAATTTTTTTGGAATTTTGTAAAAAGTTTTTTCCCTCTGTAGCCTACAATTACCGATCGATTTTCATGAAATGTTGCAAAAAGCTTTCAAGTAACATGAGAAAGATTTTATCAGCTTTTTGAGTACATAGGATAAAGAGTTGGGGAGTCTACCATACAACAGGTGGTTTGTTCCACCATGTTTTTATGTTCGTTGGGAGCATATCACATTCGTTCGTAAATGAATTTTGAAGACACTTTGGAAAAAGATGCAAATATGTATGGTAAGGAATTGATTAGTTTTTGAGCGATATTAAAGAAAGTGGTGGGAGGGGAGGGGTTCCCGAGCACCTGTTTTTTTGAAAGCTCAATAACATCTATTCCTGATAATCGAATTGGATGAAACTTGGTACATAAGCATTTAGTACGGTTCACAACAGTTCTGCATCCCAACTTCCGTTTTTTCACTTCCGGTAAAAAATTTTTTTTTGCAAATTTTTGAATTTTTTTCAGTGTGTTTATGCATAAATTATCATCTTTTGGAACACATTTGTCAAAGTGGCGGAGGGTCTACCATACAACTGCTGGCTTTTCACACTTTGTTTTTAAAGTTTGTTGGTAGAATACAGACTTCATTCATTTATCAATTTTAATGACACTTTGTAAAAAGATGGAGACTTTAATGACAAAAAACTGATTAGTTTTTGGACAATATTGGGATAAGTGGTGGGGGGGTCTCCCGAACACCTGTTTATTGTGTCACCATTTTTTCAATGTATGTTGGGAGCATACAACATTCGTTCGTAAGTGAATGTTGATGACACTTTGGAAAAAAAATGCAAATATGTATGGCAAGGAGCTGATTAGTTTTTGAACGATAGTGAACAAAGTGGTGTGGGCTCCCCAAGCATCTGTTTTTTTTAAATCTCAATATCATCTGTACCTGATAATCGAATTAGATGAAACTTGGCATATAAGCATTTAGTACGGTTCGCAACAGTTCTGCATCTCGACTTCCGGTTTGTCACTTCCGCTTTTTCTCGTACAATAGAATTTATGTTCGTTGGGATGGATACTACTGCTTTCTTTAATATTCTTATAATTAGAACTAAGCGAAATCTATGACATTGGTTAGCCTTTAATTAAAGTATTTGACGGATATTAGCTCACTATATATCCAGAACACTATGTTTCCAGAGCTGTGGTGAAGTCAGCCTATGTATCAGCTTCGCAATATTTTTTAATGTGTTTTCGTTGTGTTTTACATTTATCGATCCTATTTTTGAAACATCATTCCTCCATGTTAGAGATAATTTAGTTGTCTGAATAATTTAAGGAATTAAATCTAAATAAGAATAGTTTTAGAAATCTTGGAGTTTGGGTGATGAAATGTTCTTAGTAAAATTAATAAAACTAAAATTATTTCATAAATTTATTGATATATCGTGTCTTTACATTTACGGAAAACTAGGCGAGCGGATTGGATCCGCCTTTTTTGTTTCATTCACAAAAGCCAGCAATTGCCAACAATTTTAACAACGGTCTTCATACGAACAAATGCCAATAACGGAATTGCAATCACAATTCTTGTAATTGTTGTTTATGTTATTTACTGATTGATTTTTTCAATTACCGGGGTAGCAAACTATTAAAACGTTGAATTAATTATCAACCAATAATAGCGTTTTTTGTCTGTTGAGTGACCTAGTGGATAGCACACTATACTTTAAACTTGAAAGACATGGACTTCGAACGTGTCCGAATCCCATCTAGGTCAAGTTGTTTTTAAGCAAAACATTAACAACCATCAACACACCGGTTTTTCAATTAACCGATAGTCAACCAATATGGTTGATAAATTGGAAAAATGCTCTATGTGGTGATGACCCATTATAAAACTAATCGATTAAAGTAAGTCTCCAAGTGAAACTCAACCATAAAATTGATTGAATTGATGAAATTAATACAGGTGAGGTACACTGGGTACACTGGGTGACAGCCTACGTTCCAATATGATGGAACATATAAGCGCACAAAAAATAGCGTTTCTTAAACTTTTTATGAAAAACTTCTACGTTACGTTTATGTAATCTAATTTTATTATTTACTCCAGACAATAAATGAAAAAAGTTGGCAGCCACAATGATTTTTGTAGTTATCAACAAAAGTTCTGGAAACTGAAAATTGTTCAACCATGTTAGTTAGTGCATGTAAAACCGTATTTTTATTAGAAAAAAAACTCGTTCAAGTGTGAATTTACCTCACTCGCTTACAGCGCCGTGTAACCATATATGATAAATATATACAATTAATTGTTAAGCAGTTTTTTTTCTAATTGATGACCTTGCAGCAAAAGAGGGGCAGATCCAAATTTTAGCCGTCACTCTTTTTTTCACCTACAACTTAAACAAAAATTAGGGTAGTTGTTTTATGCAAACAATTGCGCGCTATAACAAAATTTGAATTTGTCACCCTATACCGTTTGCTGCAAAAAGTCTGTAAGTTCGGACATGCCTCCTTTTTGCAACAAATGAAATGATTGCATCATTTGTGACATGTCAGTGTTCGTCCCAAAAAACGTACGTTTTGTTAATAAATTAATTTTTTCTTAATTAATTTTTTTCTTTTTAGGGTTCCATTTTTTTTATAACGAACCCTATTGGTGAGAGTAAAACGAGTTTTTCGCATTATATCGATTATCTTGTAAACTATAAATGCTATGGACCTGAAATTTGGGATGGGTATAAAACTAACCTGTCCACTCCCCAACTAGCATTTTGTTCAGGCATGCATTATTATGGTCCGGGCCTGATCAGGGTGTAGTAAGGTAAGTCCTAATAAGGCATTTGCATCCGGCCCCTATCAGAAATCATAACTGATTTCCCTAATAATGCAGAACCTATTTGTCCTGATCCGACCCGAACTGCGACGACCTATCTCATCCCTAGTAGTAAATGCCGGACCAGGGCCCGATCGGAATCATATATGATTTTCCAATTAAGGTATGCCCTATTTGTCTTGATCTGAGCCCTATTTCATTTGAATAAATTTAATTCTGCTAAAATTCACTAGACCATCCATTTTAGATATACATTGTTTGCGAAATTTCAGTTCTTATACTTTAGTTATCGCTTCTCTGCGTTATGACTACGTATATGGTAAGTATAAATATAGAATATTTTTCAAACGAATTTTTTAGACATTTGGAAAATGATATTTACAATACTTGGGTTAAAATGCAGTAGTGAATGCATTATTTGAACTAATCGGATCCTGGTCCGGTTGTCGTAGGGCTGCCTGATCCGGTTTGGATAGTTTGAGACGTTGCGTTACTGATCTGAGGTTGTTCAGTGTGTCTCATCCGGTCCCTATCAGTAGTAGGGAAAGCCGTATCAGGAACCAGATCTGACCCTTTACATAATGTTAGTCGGGTCAAGATGACGGATACAAATAAAACTAAAGTTGTTGTCGTTTGTTTTACAGTGCTAGGATGGTGAGACCTTTGAGAAAACACATTTTTTTTATAGAGTCAAGTAGGGCTAGTAGGGCTACTCAATTAGGGTTCCTTAAAAATTTATTTTTGAATTTTTTGAATAATTTTGAATAATGACGTTTTCTTGGTTTTCTTTCCTTGCTCCGAACCTAATTGATCGAAAATCTTAAAATGAATTTCGAATGATATAAAAATTAATAATTTTTTAATGAAAAATATATTAAAGTGTCACATACTATTAATTATAATTATTAAACGGGTGGAAATGGGAAGGGGTAAAAACGCCATTTAAAACCCGGTCAAGTAGGGTGTCATTTGAAAAAACACCTAATTTAAAAAACATTGCAATATTTTTAGAATTTTGCGGTGCACAGTTTTTGAATATTTGAACAGCTATGGATAAGATTTAACCTCAGGTAACATTTTTTGTGTCATTTCGATCAATTTAGAAATTTCGATCAATATAGAAGACATTGACATTTACGAGAAAATTTGTTTTGTTATGCGTCTATGGTCTGGTAATATAAAGACTTTACAACACAACTTTATGTCAATTATTTTTGATATTCTGTTCTTTTACATTCACGGAACTCTTTAAATTTTATTCGCACTTGTCTGGCTTTTTTCTTATTATCCAACATGTTTGAAAATTGGACTATGTCTTTTTCTGCAAGGTCTTCAATTTGCTAAGCAGTCTTTAAGCATGCTTAAATGTTAAGTATTGTATCTGCTATGCATTTGTAAGATCTGTAGTTAGATAATATTTTAACAACAGCAAGTGTAGAATTACATAGTTGCAATGACGGCTAATAATGCTATAGGTGAAAGTAATATAGCTGTAACTATTTTTTAGCACTAGTTACATAGTTTTAGTCCTGATAATAAGTATAGATCTGCATGATCCAATTTATTAAATTGATCAAATAATGATTTTGGTTGATGTGCGTGCTCTCTCCATCCTGCTAAACTTATATTAATACCTATCATTTCGGGTATCTTAACTTTCAACGTGCGTATAAGAATCTGGAATTAGTTAACATTTGTCTAACCGATTTAAATTGAGTATTATTCGACTCTTTTTCTATATATTGTACAGGAGCGGGTAAATTAATTGCATTGCTATTGGCTTATATGTTAACATGAGATATCGCATGCCACTGGCTATCAACGGTCAACGGTAGAACTTTCAATCTTTTAAGCCAGTGATCTATACACAGTTAAAAAAAAAATTGAATATGTAATGCAAATTGCTACACATATAGGTCCTACGGAAGTTTCCATTACAAAACAATACAAAGCTTGCTATATAAAGTTAAACTAATGCTCTTTGCATCAATATTTAACAGAGTACTTGGAGTAAAATAAAAAAACTTGTTGTTTAAAAATGTCTGTTATTTGCATTAAATAAATTGCGCGCAACATTTTTTTAGTATGACATTTTAATGCAAATTACATCATAATTTCGAGATACTTTGATTATCACGCACCTGCCTAAATTAATCAAATTAAAATAAAAAAATTACAACGGAAAAAATTAAAACATACATACCACCTTAATCACTATTATGTTATAGACTTTCAGCTGAGAAACGATAACTAAAACATACATGAAACGATTTTAACTATATATTTTTAAAAAGGATAATACTCTAGTGAATTTTAAAATTTCATTAATGTATTAAATTGCAGCAAGGTGCATTAAAACTTCTAGCCGTTCTATAGGAATAAATTATGATGCAAGAGTTGTTTTAAATTTTATAGAAATACATTGAAATTAGGTTTAATGCAACATTTACTTTACAATTAAATAATAACCTGCAACGCATAGCTCCTGTTGCAACTGTGTAGAATGTTTTAGAAACTAATTCTGAGCTACCAATTGGTTACTGGTATAATCTGTAAAACTTTCGTTTAAGGAATTTAAGAATTGCGGTCTACCTAAAGAATTGCTACAACATATTTTTTATTCGCCTATATACTAAAGTGTTACTTTATTACTGTGATTTGCGGCTTTAAAGTATCACTTTTCAACTATTTATTTTGTCGTCATAGCTACGTCCAAAAAAGTAAAAAGCATTTGTATTTGTTTAAATTCTATGAAAAATAAATTTTTTTATCAAAGCAACCCGCAAATTCAAAATTTCATTATCCAATTAAAATAGTTGTTATCATTTGTTGTCATAGAATTTGGAAAAAATAATAAATATTTTTTCAAAGGTTACTTGTTCCACATATTTTTATTTTAAAATTTATGAAAATTTATAATTTTAATTTGGAATAAACAACTTTTCTTAAAATATTTTGCTTGCGGCGAATAAAAAATAGTATATGATGCACGGACGTAAGCTATTTTGGACTTAATGTGGGTGCAAATCTCGGCTAGCGCCTCGATTTGCAAACTCCACATCCGTCCAAAATCTTTAGCTTTACGTCCTAGCATCATAATGTACTATTATCTACAACTTCATTTTAGAAAAAACACTTATCTCAGTTTTCAAAACTTACAAATCAACCAAATTTATGCGAAATTCCTTTTTTATTCTTGGATTTTAATAATAATCAAAATAAATATCGGTTAACAACCATCAGATTTATAATGATTTATGCTGTAAAATTAAACCTTTTAAAAATTGGTTTCTTTAGTTGCAAATCAAAATTAAGTTGTTTTGTGTATACTAACCGTTTGTTCATTAAGATGATGATATAATAAAACAGATGCGCACCCGCATTATGAGCAAAAACATGCATCTTACACTTACAACATTTATCAATATCAACAATCAAGAAAGTACACAACGAAGATAAAGCGATAAATAATTAAAATATAAAATTATTAAGATGTTTTTATGATTTGTTAAAAGATCTTGTCAAAATACGTTTTTTTCTGAAATTACCTTTTTACATTTTTTAAAATTAAATTTTAAGATGTTTTGATAGATGCCATTTATGATTACAGTTAAATTTTGTTTCACCTTGTTTGACATGATTGGGGATGTAGTATTCTGTTTGCAATTGATTTTGACGGATGATATTGTGTCAAAAAGTATTATGTTAGTAGGTTGGATTGGATGAGGTTTTTGGTAAGGGATTGGGTATTGGGAAAACTGGGTTATTACCAATATTATTATACCTTAACAGTATTTATGTTAATAGCTTGGTGGCGTGAAACGCGTATTTTTTCCTTTAAAACCCAGTGCTAAATGCATAATGATTTTGTTCCAAGAATACAATTCCCATGGAATAAAAGTTGCAATATAATAATTTTTAGACGTTCAAAAAAGTTATTATTGTTATAAATCGAAGTCAATTACAAGATTTCTTTATTTGCTTATTAATCAAAAGCTACATGTTACAATTTAAATTCACCAAATAAATTAAACCAAACATTTAACATCGATATTTTTCTTCCAAAATATATTTTACACACAAACGAATCGTAAAACACATTTTACATCCTAGTTATCGTGACTGAAAGTTAAACTTAACGCCCGTAAAATAAAAGCCCGTTGCTATATAAAACTTTAGTGTATTTTTCTACTTTGCCGCCCATAAAATAATCGCCCGGAAAATAATCATAAAATTAGAATAAACTAATCATAGTATATTATTTTATACGGAGGAGAAGTATGACTTTTCATGGCGCGCCTGAGTTTACCCGCCGAACGCAGTGAGGCGGGTAATAGAAGGCAAGCCATGAAATGTTACTTCTCCTCCAAATAAAATATGTTATTTTTTCTTCAAACGCTTTAAAATGTGCCATGTTTTTGATACTCTGTTCCAGGTAAATATTTAAGAAGGCGAGATTTATAAATATGAGTAGTTTCAATTGTTTTAACAAATAAAAATGACGTTTAAATTTTATATTTTGTGTGTTATTATTTTAACGGTATCATAGTAACACTTTTCCCTACATGTAGGAAAAAGGAAAAGTAAAACTGTCGCCGGCGGAGAAGTTGCATTTCTCCATAGCCAGTCAAATTATGACCTAATTATTTGAAGTTTGAAGAATAGTTCATTATGATGCTAGGACGTAAAGCTAAAGATTTTGGACGTATGTGGAGTTTGCAAATCGAGGCGCTAGCCGAGATTTGCACCCACATTAAGTCCAAAATAGCTTACGTCCGTGCATCATATACTATTTTTTATTCGCCGCAAGCAAAATGTTTTAAAAAATAATGTATATTGTAAATTAAAATCATAAATTTGCATAAATTTTGAAATGAAAATATGTGGAACAAGTTACGTTTGACAAAATATTTGTTTTTTTTTCCAAATTATTGTATAACTATATGACAACAAATGATAACAACTATTTTAATTGGATAATGAAATTTTGAATTTAAGGGTTCACTGAAAAAAACATGTCCTATTTCCAATCGAAATGCAATTGTCTTAACCTCACCGTGCGGTCACATATGGTGAATCAAACTACGAAATTGCTTCAACAACTCTACAATTATAAATCGATGAAGTTGAGACAATCACACGAAATATTTATGTGAAAATAAAATATAGTTCAATTAATATCAAATACTTCAATTTTAAAATGAAAATATGAAGGGGCTGAAATCTCACAGCTCTGAGATATCAAGACTTCGGTCTGAGTTAAGGATTTTGATATAGTTTTCGTCAAAAAACTTTTATGAGGACATGTTTTTAGTTTTGGGCAGCGATGTATATCAAATATAACTCTTTGTTAAAGTACAAGTATTTTTTATCTCTGTTTAAAAATTTATTACAAAACTAACACGAAACATCAATACGTTGCCGGAAAATTATAATCAAAATTCCAAAAATATTGTTAAATTAAATAAAATCAAACTTTTTCAAAATTCCAAAAATATTCCAAAAATTAGAATAAAATCAAATATTTAAATTTTTTCTAAATTCCAATAATATTTCAAAAATTCTTAAAAATTCAAACATTTTCCAAAATTCTAAAAATATTGCAAAAATTATTACAAAATCAAATACTGAAAATTTTTTTAAAATTCCAAAAATTATAATAATATCAAAAATTAAAAATTTTTCAAAATTCTAAAAATATTCCAAAAATTCTTACAAAATCAAAAATTAAAACTTTTGCGGAAATTCTCAAAATATTGCAAAAATTATTACAAAATCAAAAATACAAACTTTTTCAAAATTCCAAAAATAATATTTCAAAAACTATAACAAATTCAAAAATTTCCATGTCCAATTTCATTTTAAATTATAATTACGTCATAAAAACAGCAACATTTTTTTTTCCAAAAAATTGGCCAAAAAAATAAATGAAATTATTTTTTGACACACTTGACATTATTTTTTGACAAACTTATAATGCCATAATTCTCTATAATAATAATAAAATATCATGTCATACAAACTATTAATTTTATTTTTTTCTAAAAAATTTGGGTAAAAAATAAATAAAAACCTTCCTTTTGACACACTTGACAACATTTTTTGACAAACTCATAATGCCATAATTCTCCATAATAATAATAAAATTCCATTTCAAAGAAAGAATTTTATTTTATCTCCAAAAAATTGGGCAAAAAACTAAATAAAAATCTTTTGACACACTTGACAACATTTTTTTGACAAACTTATAATGCGATAATCTAGTTTTTGATCTCACATACCGACCATCAAGATTTCTCCAAATTTAATGTTCCTACTCGTAATCACTTAAAATGAACGTTTTTTAAGCCAAAAATATGAAAATTCGCTATTTTTGACACACATAATGATTTTTTTGACACACTTCCGGTACAGTTATCGACCACAGTGTCCTTTCGGACCTGTCCCTTGTAAATACCTATTTTTAGAAAAATTTTGGAAATCCCTTCAGCTGTTTTCCCTTCAGTGTAGTAGGTAATGACGGACGGCCGACAAACAGACATACATTTTTTTTTTGCTTTTTTAGAATCAGTAGGTCCTAAAACGTCGAGAAATGTCAAAAAAAGTGGGGGTAAGAATTTCACTTTGAGCTCATGAATGTAATACTTAGGTCTTTCAGACCGAAGTAAAATTCATGATATAAGGCCAAAGAAAATTTGTTTCAGAGAAATAGTTATTAACTTTATTCAACTACTGTTATATTGGATGTAACACTTTATATTTTAAATAAACCTCATTCTGTTGTTAGGAAAATGTTATCGTGTAGTTGTCCCAATCACAGTGAAATTGTTTGCAAATAATTTTTCTTTGCATGAATAATCAACTGCCAACTTCGAGATGAGGTTGTCATGAACTTCAATTTTTTTTTTCAGTGTTGCTTTGATAAAAATTTCTATTTTTTATAGAATTTAAACAAATACAAATGTTTTTTACTTTTTTAGACGTCGCTATGACAACAAAATATATGGTTAAAAAGTGACACTTTAAGGCCGCAAATCACAGTAATAAAGTAACACTTTAATACATAGGCGAATAAAAAAATTATTGTATGAAGTTTATATAGAGAAAATCATGGCATGTTTAGTATAATTTTCAAAATGTCTAGTGATTTTAAAAAATTCAAAAGTTGATTTATACTACAATTAAGTTGTGTAGTTGTGCGTAAAACGTTGTTGATACACTCAGGCTGAAAGGAAGATTAAGCCCTTAGTTCAATAAAAGCCCTCGCTTCGGATCGTGCTTCAATATGAACCGCAGGCGTAATCTTCTACTTTCAGCCCTCGATATGTAAATAACTATTTTGTACTCTGTGTGCTTCAACCAATAATCAAGAGTAAGCAACTTAGAAAAGCATCACCATGACCATCAAACTGATTCACAGTTTGACCCCGATATTGAGTAAAATTTAAACTTTAACAACTTTAACTTGAAAACACCATAAACTCTATAGTATTTCAGTAATCATTATTATTAATTTATTTTTATAATAATTTGGGCGTTTAGGTGGGTTTATATTTTTTTAGTTATAAAAAAACTTACTTAAATTGCAAAATGAATTTTTAATTAATTTCAATAAAAAATAATAAACTAAAATCGATTTGAAATACTCAAATAATTTAAATTTAAAGTATTATAACGTATTTATTATACAATTACTGACTTACCTTGATTAGATTTAGACTTAGAATTGACCGTGGTTGTTAGCACGCGTAGCTTAAAGCATTTTATTTTTTTTTATTTTTGATCATCATTTGATCTTGTTTGATAATGGCAATTATTTAATATTATCGATATTAATAATTGATTCAAATTATTAGACGGCGTTTTCTGAAAAAGAAATTAAAAAAAATGTGTTGTAAACGTAACAAAATAGAATTTAAAAAAAACTAATTAACTTCAATTTACATGAATTATCGATTATATTACACGATCATTTGCAATAATAAAAGGAAAACGAAAATATTAGTAAGAAATATAATTTTGTTGTTATAGTTATTGTAAAGGTTTTGCTGTAACATTGTTTCAAATCTTAAGAAGTTTGTGGGTTGTTTGTGATTCGTGTTTTTGTTTTATTTGCGTTTCGTTTAGAGCGATTTGATATTTAGTATTGTTATAACTTCTATTTATGTGAAAGTCAATGGGTTTGCATCATATAGCCCTTTAATTCTTAAGAAAGCAAATTCTACGTAATCACAATAATCAATGCTTTCGTATCCATATTTAAAAAGTTCAAGCAGCAAGAATCCCGATAGAAATAGGTGGATTTCTATTCGAAAGAGATTTGTGAACAAGGAGAATCGAATGTTACATCAAAACCTCCTATATTCTTCAAGCCCAACTCATTAACGTAAAATTAAAAAAACAATGAATATTGCCATGTGAAAAAAATTGGATTAGTGTTTTTGATTAAATTTTTTTGAAGTTTTTTATATGGAGTTTTATTTTTCTAGATGGCGTTAAGACGATTTTTGAATTTTTTTTAATTTCAAATGGCGCTACAAGTTCTCGATTTTTTCTGTGCTAAAAAATGAATCAGGCTTATATATCGGGGGTTTTGGTTACATACACTTTTGTGCCATGTCACTACTACCTCCAATTCGGTTATCTTTTTTTTTTTAAATAAAATGTGTTGTGTAGTAGGAATTACAATATGTGTCACAACAATACATAAAAACCGTTTAAGACCAAGGTCCCACAACAACATGCGTGATCATGGACGCAAATTTTTGTTGTTGTTTTTTTTTAATATTTTTTTTTTAAAAAAGAGATAACTAAACAATAAATCCTATCACTATGAAATATTGCATGATAGGATAGAGATAATAAAAATGAAATAAAAGTTGAACTGCAAATTTATATTAACAAACTAAAATGTGGTTGCCAATAATCCAGCTATAGGGGCATATTCCCCGATCATGCGACCCACTTCCTTCCTCAATGATTAAAGCTCATACATAGAGTCAAATGAAGGCTTGATTCTTCGAGTAAGCAGTAACGTAGAATCATCAAGGAATACTCCATAGCTAAGACTGGGGGTACTAGCGTTGACTGAATAGAGTTCATCGACCAACACTCTTAAGATATCACCTTGGCAGGTGATATATCTCACTGCTATTGCCAGTGGTATGTAATATCTCACGTTAGCTCGTATGTCAATAGCAAAAATAAAATGTGTTGTGTAGTAGGAAGTTCAATATGTGTCATAACTGCACAAAAAACCCTTTTAAGAAATATTTGTTCCACAACATGTGTTCTGGAATTGATAACCGCAAAATTTGTTGTATTAGTTTTTATATTTTTAAAACAGATATTGCTAAACAATAAATTTTATCACACATAAAATATGACATAAGCCAACATTTTTTTTTTTAAATTGCAGATTTGCAAACTAAAATTTGATTGCCAATCCCAGCTAGTGGCATATTATCCGATCAAATAGAGCTATACCAAGGGTCGTTTCTCTTCGGTCGTTGAGGTAGACTGAGTACAGTTTATCCGCCAGCATCCCTGAGATATCAGCTTGGCTTATGATATCTCATTACTATTACCAGTGTGATATATCACGTTAACTCATATGTCAATAGTAGGTGCAGTACGCGTTGCCCGTTAAAGAAACCGGTAGTTAAACAATTAAAAAAATATTTTCAAATCTACAAAAACTGCTCCATATTTCGGTTGCTATAGAACAGAATATTTCGTTCACCGTTATTATCAGAGTTTACACAATTTTCACTTCTGAAAATAGAAATAATGAATTAATATTTTCATAATTTCAAAACCGTTCTTCCTCGTAAGAGTAAAATTTTTATTCATTCTTTTTATTTATGTTTATAATAATAATTGCTTATAATTGAACAAAACATCCAGAAAAATTATTCATTTCTTGCGTTGGAAATCATCAATTTTGAAGCAAGAAGTGAGTATTTGAAAGAAAAAATTTATTTACGACATTGTTTTATTTTTGCTCCTGTATTAAGGAGGGTTTCATTTTTTTAAGTTACTCGCCCTGAAAGAATGAACTGAAGGAGTGATATAATCAGCATTATAAACTCTGGTTATTATAGTAGCTTTCCTTATTATTTAACTTCGACAAACTGTTTGGGTTTCTGTTCTGAAATATAGTATGACAAGCCTAGAATGTTATAGGTTTTGCAGTTCAATTTCAACCTTATCAAAGGCTATCAAATTCAACATTTCGCAAATCAAATTCAACTTAAGGCAAATCAAATACACCCATTTTTAATTCAAATTCGACCTACCTACCTATTCGAATTTTATGTTTTCTGCTAAGTGATTAATGGAATTAATGGAATGCACCATTGTTTCATATAGATGTTCATACATACATAATTTGTATCAAGGACAAGCCGGCGTTTTTATTTTTGTTCCGTTTGCCGTGAATAATAATGAAGTGCCCCGGCAAAATCGATCCCAAATATTTAATGGATTGACCTCCCTAAATTCGTTTTCCTGAAGTCTAATTTCTTGCAGAGCAATAAAATAATTCTATAATTTTCAGCCTTTATTTCTGTACTCTTGGCTGTATTGGAAGCGATCAGACTGTGCTGCACGGTCTACGTTCTGACTCGATAGTCTGACCCTTTTCCACCGCAATACTTTCCACTTATTTTTCGACCTCAATACTTAGCATGGAATAAATTTTAGTTACGTCGCATCACCAACAAAGAGGTGAATTGAGCACTTGGTGCAGTTGTGCACCCATACAGACCCTCTGAGCTTTTTGTCATAATGGTAAAATTCTTTTGTTTTGCAAACATTTGGTATGTTATAATTTTAGTTCTATTAGGTATATGAAATTGCAGCTTCGACGTAATGATCGTTGAGATTTTAAGCCTTTATTTAGTTAAAAACCAGAAAAGGAAGAATTTGAAATGATGCAACATCCTCAAAAATTCTCTTTAAAGAAATTGTGAACCCGAGCAGAAATTTCTTAGGGCTCAAATGCGGCCATGATCAGGTTAAACCTATTTTGAGAGGGCCCTGATCATGAGTGTAACGCTTTTGCCTAATCAGGCCCTGATTTGGATAAACGGATCAGGCACTGACCAAGTTTCCCATATAATATTAAATAGGGCAAACCCTAGTAAGGCATTTTGTATCAAGCCCTGATCAGATTGCCCAACTAGGGGTCAGATACGAAAAATCAAATCAGGGCCGCATGTATCCAAATAAGGTTTGCCCTTAAAGGATATTCCAATTCAGGTCCGGAACAGGCCCACATCAGATTGCCCTAATAGGGCTTGCCCTATCTGACCCTAATCAGGCCCTGACTGTATTCAGGCTTTCCCTAACTAATTTCTGCTCGGGAATATTTCATAACTTAATATACCTAAATATAACTCAATATGTAAAGTTTCACTGTTGTCAGAAACCACACTTGTAACAAAAGATGCTGTGGGGACCCACAAGCGTTATAATCTATAAAATCTCATTTTTTAAAGCGTCTGGGCTTATTCACAATATTTAAAATTAAAACAATCACACTTTTATCATTATTATTTATTGGCTTTTATATCCGACGGCAATTTATGATGTTAAATAAATATAAAGGCCTAAATTCCAAAATTAGGTGCATCTAATTAACACATCTACTCCTGGCGTATAACTATTTTGGCTTTCAATTTTTCAATCTACACGTCGTCTATCATACAAAACACAAACATAATTTAATCGCATTAACTCTTTTAATTATAATTTCGTTCAATAAAAAATAATTAAGTTCAATCAAAATCACACAAAACTTAATGCAATCTTTTGATTTATTCATTTGCTTCTCTTCATATTTTCTCCATTTGATTATGAGCATTATAGATGACCAACCAATAAGTACAATCAGTACAGTAAATAGTTTATTTTATTTTAAGATTTAAATAGCAGAGGCTAAACGACAAAAACAGCACGATTTTTTTGCGTATAATTTTATCATTTAATTGGCATAAAAACACAACACGAGGTGGCGACATAACGTTCGTTAATATCATCCGTTGAACACACGTAACACTTTGAAATGCAATTAAATTATTTTTTCCTCTTTATAAATTTTTTCTTTTCATGCCTTTTTTTAACACCAAATTAACATTTAAAAAATATTTTAATCTTTATTTTTATTGATCGATCAAAAAAAAATCGAAAAAATAGTAACATACTGTGACCGGTCATTACAATCTCAAGATTATTATCACGAAAACGTAAACAAAATAACAACAATTGGTAATAATATTAAAAGCAAAATTGCTTACCATTTTAATATATGAACAAAATTTTAATTTAGTCAACAAAAAACTAAAGATTGTTTAAAAACCACAAAATTTCAACACTTCACATTAACACTTCAACGATCGATCGTCAACTGACCGTGGAGAATTTTTTATTACAATAAAAAATAATATTGTTGTATTATTCATCTTTGTTTCTCTTTGGTTAATTTCAATCACGTTCTATTCCACATGATCATAAACTTATCGATATTTTTATTTTGATCATTCTCTTTTGTTATTTGCTTTATTTGACCGTTTTCATTTCTTTGATAGCGGAGACAAATATTTTTGTTTTCTTTGGGGTTGACAATAAGTATTCAAAAAAAGAGAAAGATATAACGATATTTTTGTTTAATGTAACAATTATGGAGGGGATATTATTGCACCTGATCGTCAAATGATCTTACCTGAGTAGGCGGTGTTAAATTTGAGTACATATATATTTATGTTTAGTTGGTGTTGCTGTTATTGTTGTAATAATTGATTGTAGTAATGACTAATGATTGATTGGCGATAATTGAATATTCTATTTTGGAAAAGAGATGGAAATTATTGAAAAGTTTTGAAGGGGGATTTAATGTAATTAACATAAAATTATAGAGGAGAATCGATTTTCTTGAATGATATGATATTGTGAAATCTTAATTTATAATCTGATCGAATTGTTGAATTACTTGTGTTTGAGCTGGTTTTAAGATTCATTATAAAAACATTTTGAAGTTCTTATGTCCTGCTGTGCCAACGTTTGCTGTTATCATATTTATATGAAAGTTGTAGACTTAACCATTTTGCAGAACTTAATGTTTCGGATTTGATTTAGGAGGTTACATGGTGGTCTTATTATAATCTCTGTTGTATTAAACAAAATAAAATTTTGTTTTTGAACTGTACTAAATTAATGACGTACGAGTTTGGATGTAAATACATATATATGTTTTAGTTTATTATTAGAAAGTAGTAGTTTTAAGCAAATACTGTATGTTTTTTTTTTATTAAAATGATATTTTTCTTTTTTCAGGTAAGTTGTAACCATGTCAATACATTAACTTGAAATTTACAAGGGATAGGTAAGAGTAACTATCTAGATTTATAATATTTTTCCATACTTTTTTCCATATGCAGCAATCTGCGAATTTTAATACGTAATTTATCAGTTCAATTAAATGGGCCGCTTTGGAATTCTGGTGCTGCCTGTATGAATTTTTCTTGATTTAAAATTATTTTACTGTAAATTTGCCTTGGCATCTATAGATTTATATGTTGTATTTGTTGAACAAGAGTTTCTTTTAAACAGATTCCAAACTGTTCACTTAACGATATTTTGAATAATTTTAATGCTTTACTCTGTTGATCACAATCTCACAACATAACAATGTTACAATGTAGCAATGATTATTTAAATCTATTAGGTACTTGAAGTTCTTGCTGTTTGCCGACAGAATGTGTTATATTACCATTTTTGAATCGAGAAATACAATAGCCAACTTCATTGTGAAGCTTCATCAACATGTTTGAAATGATAGTATATATGGGTCATTCTTTTACAAACCGAACACCTTTCTAACCGACATATTTTTGATTTGGTTGAAATTTTTTTATGGGTTTTGTATCGAAAAAAGAGATATACGTGTTCGAGGATTTTTTTTTTGGAAAATATAGCGGTTCTCTAAATTTCGAGAATTTCGTGATTTTTGGCTTGACGAGTTATTTTCAAATATTCATAACTTCGATTCTTTTAAAGATAGAAACCTCTAATTTGTTTTATTTTAAAGTTAAAAGATGCTAGTTTACAAAAAAAATTAAAATTAATAAAAGCTGTTAACGAATTCCTATTGTTAAAAACAAATAAAATGTTCAAATCGATCTTTAGTCATCGATCTTTAGTCCCACCCACGAAATTAGTTTTTAATATAACCATCGTATTCTACGCTTAATTTCCTATAAAATACTTATTTTTAATTAAAGGAGAAACGAGATTCACTGTTAGAAACAAATTTATCGAGCGTGGGGACGACAAAAAATTCCATATGGGTCATTCTTTTACATACCGAACAGATTAAAACAAAATGTGACTAAGACATTTTTGATTCAGCTTTACGGGTTCTATATAAATAAAAAGATATACTTATTCGAGGATTTTTTTTAAGGGAAATAAAACGGATCTAAATTTCGAGAATTTTACGATTTTTGGCTTGAAGACTTATTTTTAAAGATTTATAACTTCGGTTCTGGTAAAGACACTTTTTGTCTGTTTTATTTTAAAGAATAAAGAAAAAAAACCTGTTATTTATAACCGACATATTTTTGATTTGGTTGAAATTTTTTTATGGGTTTTGTATCGAAAAAAAAGATATACGTGTTCGAGGATCTTTTTTATTTTCAAATATTCATAACTTCGATTCTTTTAAAGATAGAAACCTCTAATTTGTTTTATTTTAAAGTTAAAAGATGCTACCTAGTTTACAAAAAAAAATTAAAATTAATAAAAGCTGTCAACAAATTCCTATTGTTATAAACAAATAAAATGTTAAAATCAATATTTAGTCATTATGTAACAAAAATAAAGAGTGTTTAGTATGACCATCGTATTTTACGTTCAATTTTCAGTAAGAAACGTATATTTAATTAATGGAGAAATGAGTTTTACTGTTACAAATAAGTTAATTTTTCCAGCGCCGGACGACATAAAATTTATTAAAATTTTTATCGTCCCGCGCTTGATATTAAGCTCATTTCTTGGGTGCAGCGGCAATGGCTAAAGATCGATTTGAACATTCTATTTGTTTATAACAATAGGAATTTGTTTATAACTTTTATTAATTTTAATTTCTTTAATAAACTAGCATCTTTTAACTTTAAAATAAAACAAACTAGAGGGTTCGATCTTTAATAGAACCGAAGTTATGAATATTTGAAAATAACTCGTCAAGCCAAAAATCACTAAATTCTAGAAATTTGGAACCGCTATATTTTCAAAAAAAAAAAAACTTCGAACATGTGTATCTTTTTTTCGATATAAAACCTGTAAAAAAAATTTCAGCCAAATCAAAAATGTGTCGGTCAGATTTTGTCCCACTCTGTTCGGTTTGTAAAAAAGAGACCCATTTATATGATCCACGTCAAACGGGCTACCGCTGCGAGCAAAATATGGAGAGGTTTAAAAAAACGTGAGATGGCTCAACATTTTTGTATATGTGTCCTTTTTTCATTAACACGTAGCGTTTTGAAACTCTTGAAAATAAATTTTTCAACATTGTACGTGGAAACTAGTTACTAACAAGAACTAATTGTTTTAAAAAATAGATTGTGAATTTTAAAATTACTGTAGAAGTACTATATTTAAAAAATTTTATGATTGAAAAAAAGAAGGCTTCAAAAATGGCGTCAATTCATCAAATTTGCATTTTTACCAACAAAAGCTAATTAGTTTTACCATTCTACGGCTTGAAAGTTATGTTTTAGGTTTCTAAATAGTTGTAGCATCAATTTCTCAATGAATTTCAACAATTATTCAAATTGGAAGGAGCAAATTACCGCCTTTTTTTATCAAAAACAGCTATACATTTAACAGTTATACAAAATACATTTTTTTTTAAATAAAACAACCAAAAAAAACATTTTGAAAAATTTCACGTGTCAATGGAAAAAATTACACTATAATACTAAAACTTTGAGCCATCTCACGTTTTTTAAACCTTTCCAAAGTTTGGTCGCAGAGGTGGCCTGTTTGACGTGGATCGTCCCATATATAAATATATTATCCCATCCAAGTGTGAACAACAAATTTTTTTCATAGTTTTAAACTTGTTACAATTTTCAATAAACTGGGTTACAATTAAAACAAATACACTGAGTGAAAAAATTCGATCATTACAACTTCTTTTGAGCTAAACGAATGGTCTCTGTTACACTGACATTATATTCCTTTACCTTGCCTTTTGAAAAAAAAAAATGAAGTCACAACAACCGAGTTTGACGTAAGTGTGATCGGAAACATTCGGTTAGCACAAAAGACGTATGTATAACTTCATGTAATAATATTTAATCAAATCAATTTTACCTGAGCCTGAAAACTTTACACGTTACTCCAGAGCATCGGTAGCACCCCATTCTTTTACAGTTTGAGTGACACGATGCAGACCTGTCGCTTTTCAACGTGATTTTTTAACAGAGTTTCGCATTTCTGGAATGCCTTGCCGGCGTGGATCTTTCCTGATAATTTTAATCCACAAAACTTTAAAATCAACTTTTTTTTTTTTGGAGGGGTTTTTTTTGTGACCAATTAAGCTTAAATACATATTTCAAATCACTTGAATTTCGCAATTCGAAATAATGTTTCATTTTCTCTAAAACTCCTTTAGAAATATTTTTTTGTGTTTCATGCCAGGATTCGAACTCACTCTCATCAGAGACACTTGTTCAAATCGAACAAAGCACGAAACACAAAAAAAATTTCTAAAGGAGTTTTAGAGAAAATGTAAAAATTATTTCGAATGGCAAAATTCAAGTGATTTCCTAACATCACATTCGGTTGTTGTGTCTTCAATTAGGTTGTTGTATGTTCATTTCGGTTGTTCTGTCTTAAAATTTGATTTTGGAAGATAAGACTAGCGAATTGGAGGTTATTGTGACAGGAAACATTCGACTGGCACAAAGTAGCTTGTATAATAACCGAACTTTTATATTCAGTGTATTTGGTGAGATCTGCTGTTATTCTAACCATATTCAGAAGATTCTTCATATCCAGAAGATTGATTTTTTTTACAAATATAGGTCTTTTATTAATTTATAACTTTTTCCCATGCAAAATCGTACAACACCCGCACAGTTAAAAAAAAATGGAATATGTAATGCAAATTGCTACACATATATGTCCTACAGAAGTTTCCATTACAAAACAATACAAAGCTTGCTATATAAAGTTAAATTAATGCTCTTTGCATCAATATTTAACAGAGTACTTGGAGTAAAGTAAAAAAGCTTGTTGTTTAAAAATGTCTGTATTAAATAAAATTTGCATTAAATAAATTACACGCAACATATTTTTTTAGTATGGCATTTTAATGCAAATTACATCATAATTTCGAGATACTTTGATTATTACGCACCTGCCTAAATTAATCAAATTAAAATAAAAAAATTACAACGGAAAAAATTAAAACAAACGTACCACCTTAATCACTATTATTATAGACTTTCAGCTGAGAAGCAATAACTAAAACATACATGAAACGATTTTAACTATGTATTTCTAAAATGGATAATACTCTAGTGAAATTTAAAATTTCATTAATGTATTAAATTGTAGCAAGGTGCATTAAAACTTCTAGCTGTTCTATAGAAATAAATTATGATGCAAGAGTTGTTTTAAATTTTATAAAAATGCATTGAAATTAGGTTTAATGCAACATTTACTTTACAATTCAATAATTACCTGCAACGCATGGCTCCTATTGCAAGACTTGCTTTAAATATTGCAGTTACTTTTTCAACTGTGCGCTGTTTTTAAATCAATCTTTTTTGATGAACTCATATTGAAAGAACACACTCAAATAGTAGTTTTTATTTCACGGGATTGAAATTGTAGAAAATAATGATGGGAAAACCAATATTTTATTATTTTTAGCACGGCCTGCCAAAAAATAATTAATTTTCTGGTAAATATCGAAATGAAAATAATTGGAACGAAACGGAAAAAGATAGTAGCAATAACTTTAAATAACTGCATTATCGATCAATATTTTAAAATTCGTAAAGAGAAATTTTATGATTTTTATGAATTCATGAATAAAAAACAATAATTTTAATGGCATATTTAATAAAAATTAAAAAAAAAACAATAAAAAATGTACCACTCCAGGAATTGAACTCTCGACCTATAGAACCTCAGTCGACCCCGATATCTATATTGCAATTTGAAACGTTACGAACGGATAGAGGTATTTTATATATACGTGATGCGTGAAAATAATAACTCGAGTATATAAATTTTTCTCCATAAAAAATTGCACAACGCGCCTAAAGAAGTTTTCACTTAAAAACACATTTGCAATCAGGCTTAAATCGTAATACATTTCTTTTTGCATAAAAAGTGTTGTGCAATAACTTACAACAAAGATTCCTTTTATAAGTCTAGAACCCACAAAATTCGTTTTTACATTAACGGACTGACGAATAAAACAAACAAAAAATATATTTGAGTATGTTACTCCCGATGAACACTGTCTATATAAAAAAAAACAACGAGATTTTAATTGTGAGAAAGTGTTGTTTTCAACGACTTGGATTTGGATTTCAAAATCCAAATTAAAAACAATTGGTTTCAACAGTATAGTACTTTTGAAAATGTGCCTAGTTCCGAACTCAATATAGTCCAAAGGCGTGAAATGCACCTTAACGCTTCAATACAAAACAAACTCAGTTTTTGTTTTTTATATTAATATTTACTTTTTTCAAAAATATTGTAAAAGGGGTGTAGAATTTTATAAAACATTCACCATCTCTTTAAACATACATAAACATTTAAAGAAATTTTGTGCATCATCGACTGTATGCACAATTTGGATGGCAACTAAATAAACTGTTTTGCATGTTAAACGTTAAAATATTCGTAGATATCTATATATTGAGAACCTGAATCTAATAAGGGTACGTTTCACTAAGCGTTCACATCGCTCAAAATGACCTTTCATCCGTTCCACTTGGCGACGACGGTCTTTGTGGTCGCGTTGAAAACGGGTTGAAGGTGAAAGGTGGGTTGAAGTGAGTATACGTTTAGCGCCATTTTTAAAATTTAAAGATGGCGAAAACAAAAGCAAATTTGTATATAAATCTTTTTTTACTCAAAATTTTACTCAAAATTTTCACACAAACTTGGATCTCATGAGAAAAAGTTTTTTTATTGTGCGTGCACCATAACTATTAAATTTTATTGTTAAGAATGACAAAGTAGTCTAAGCTCTAGTTTCTACTTTATTTGTTCAATCTTGCCATTTGTAATTCTTACGTCAACGCCTAAAACGATCACATAATCCATTCCACTTGAGTTACAATTGTAACGCTCAGAAGCAAGTGAAAAAATAGCGGTCGAGAATGTGATTGTCTTGAGTGCTTAGTGGAACCTAACTATATGTTTATGTAAATTTTTTGTTTTCTTAATAATTCGCTATAATAATAGACTAATTGTTGGTTTATAAGCGTGAACTTTTCGTAGTTTATCTAGTCGGTTAGGTTAGCCCTGATGAGAATGATAAACTTTTTCAAATTTTAAATTTTCTATCGACAATTGTATGGATCGATCGATCGAATTGTATAAATTTTCGATCGACAATTGTATGGATTGCAAACAAAATTCATAATTAGTAAACTATTAAATTTAATAATTTAACAAAAATAATATTTTTCAAACAACTTTTTATTAAAATATAATATCAGACGTGTTTCGTATATAAAATATCCATCATCGGTGAAAGAATTTATATTTATGACAATATTATTTTAAAAAATTTAGTTTGTTTCCAAAAACATCAATACTAGATTAAACATAAAAAACCAAAACAAAATGATTTTTTTTTTTAAAACTATAAAATATGGTAAGAACAAAAAACAATAAAGGTATTAATTTATAATTAAATTGTATAAAATATTAGAACTAAATGGAAGTTGTTCATTCAAAATTAAAAATGGTGACTTCTTAATAGCTTTATATATTCCAAATTCTTCCATTGAATCCATGAGAGGACCTTTGTTACAAAAATGTAAAACTTTAAAATTATTTTCAAAACTTGTGCATGTATGATTTTCGTTGATTAGATGTTGAGCAAAAATTGATTTTATATTAAGAATGTTTTTTCTTCTAAGTAAATGTTCCGAAAATCTTTTGATAAATTTTCTACCCGTTTGGCTAATATTAAATTTATCACAGGAATCACAATTTATTTGATATACGCCAGAGCAATTTTCTAATTTAGATTTTTCTTTGGATTTGAAATTTCTATATAGATTGTTAATTGTTTTGAAAGAAATTTTCAATTTGTATTTTTAAATTGATTAACTATTATGTTGGGAAGTGAATTGGTGTAATTTATAGAAATATATTTTAAATACGTATTAGTGTTCAATCTGTTTATAGATCCATGATTGTTTATTCTTTTTGAATTTCGACTTAATATTTTATCGATAATATTTGGGTTGAATCCGTTTTAAAAGCTATAAATTTAATTGTGTTTACTTCATTTTGGAAATTTAAATGATTCATTGGAAGTAAGTAATCTATTTACAAATGAATTATAAGCTGACATTTTTTGAGAATATGGATGGTGCGAGCTAGAGTTCATTGTACTATCAGTTGTTGTAGGTTTTTTATAAATTTTAAACTCAAAATTGTTATTATTCTTTGATATGGTCAAATCCAAAAAATTTAACATATTGTCTTTTTCAATTTCAAGAGTAAAATATGGAGGGGCGGGACTTTCACAGCTCTGAGATATCAAGACTTCGGTCTGGGTTAAGGATTTTTATATAGTTTTCGGCAAAAAACTTTTATGAGGACATGGTTTTTAGTTTTGGGCAGCGATGTATATCAAACATAACTTTTTGTTAAAGTACGTGTATTTTTTTTCTATTTCTTTCAAAATTTCAAAAATATTGTAAAAATTAAATAAAATCAAAAATTCAAACTTTTTTCAAACAAAATTCTAAAAATATTTCAAAAATTATTACAAAATCAAAGATTAAAACTTTTTCAAAAACTCTAAAAATATTGCTTAAATTATAACTAAATTAAAAATTGAAACATTTTCCAAATTATGATAAAATCAAAAATTTTAAAAATTTCAAAATTCTAAAAATATTCCAAAAACTCTTACAAAATCAAAAATTGAAACTTTTTTCAAAACTTTAAAATTATATATAAAAGAATTCTATTTTTTTTTTCAAAATTCTAAAAATATTGCAAAAACTATAACAAAAATAAAAATTAACACTCTTTCCAAAATTCTAAAAATATTTCAAAAACTATAACAAATTCAAAAATGTCCATGTCCAAATTCATGTTCAATTACATTTACGTCATAAAAACAGCTACATTTTTTTTCCCAAAAAATTGGCTAAAAAAATAAATGAAATCATTTTTTGACACACTTGACATTATTTTTTTGACAAACTTATAATTTTGACAAACTTATAACCATAATTCTCTATAATAATAATAAAATTTCATGTCATACAAATTATTAATTATATATTTTTCCAAAAAATTGGGTAAAAAAGGAAATAAAAATCTTTCTTTTGACACACTTAACAACATTTTTTTGACAAACTTATAATGCCATAATTCTCAATAATCTATATATAAATACGCAAGCATAATTTTTGCGGTACAATTTTAAAATATTTGCTCCTTCAAAAGTGTGGCAATATGTATATTGTATGAAAGGTCTTGAGTAGTAGAGTGCGAAAAATACTTTTTTTTTGAATTTTGACGATTTTTTTCAGAAAAAATGGCAAAAATGTGATAATTGTGTTTTTTGAGTTTTTTGTTCGGTTATTTTGTTTTTTTTTCAAGTTAATTGTTTCACAATTCAAAATCAATCTATATTAATTAATTTAACGCTGAAATAATGTAGCTATTTGATTGGGAGGTCTATTTGCAATTTCTATTTACAATGGCCGAACTTCGGCCACTGGGCGATTCCTAGTAATAATAAAATTTCATTTCAAACATATAATTAATTTTATTTTTTTCCAAAAAATTGGGTAAAAAATAAATAAAAACCTTCCTTTCGACACACTTGACAACATTTTTTTGACAAACTTATAATGCAATAATCTAGTTTTTGGTCTCACATACCAATCCCTACCATCAAGATTTCTCCAAATTTAATGTTCCTACTCGTAATCACTTAAAAGTTAAAATGAACATTTTTAAGCCAAAAATATGAAAATTTGCTATTTTTGACACACAATGATTTTTTTGACACACTTCCGGTACAGTTATCGAACACAGCGTCCTTTCGGACCTGCCCCTTGAGTATACCTATTTTTAGAAAAAAAATTTTTGAAATCCCTCAAGGCGTTTTTCCCTGCAGCATAGGTAATGACGGCCGGCAGACAGATATACATTTTTTTTTTGCTTCTTTAGAATCAGTAGGTCTTAAAACGTCGAGAAATGCCAAAAAAAGTGGGGGTAAGAATTTAACTTTTGGCTCATGAATGTAATACTAAGGTCTTTCACACCGAAGTAATTGTATCTTTTGGTTAATTTTGTTCAAATAATTTTTAAAAATTTCAATTTGCCGAAAAGTTCCATTAAATAATAAAAATATGTCTTCAACATATCTTGAATATGAAATTACCAAATTTTTATATTTATTTGAATTAGAGAGAATAAATTTATTTTCAAAATAGTCAAGGTATATATTAGTAGCTAATAATCCACTTAATGGTGAACCCATTGCAAGTCCTTCTTGAGTAAAAAATTGTTTGTTGAAAGTAAAATAATTTTGATTTAAAATAATTTTCAATAATGATATCAGTTCCATAATTTTAAAATTCATAAATTGGACCAGGTATTATTAGATTCAGTTCTTATTATTCATGATGGGATAACTTTCCATAGGAGTGACGTTATATCACAACCAATTCATTGAATTAATCTATATATTGATCAAAAAATCCTTTTCAGGAACATTTTTTTTATAATGCAATAAATTATTGAAATGCACCAATAACTAAACATTAAAATAATAACAATATTATCAAAAAAATATTAACTTACTTATACATTCATATTTGTTTCTTCCTCTCACCTTAATTACTAAGTTTTAATTTTTATAAAAATAATCATTTTTACATTAGAAAACTACACAAACTTACAAAAACAAAATATGTCACTGTAATTGAAGTGTTGTTTTCTTCACAATCTCCATAGATGGTGTTACACCACCATATAAGGTTGGATGTCGGAATTAAAATAAAAATATATAAAAGATCGATTTTGGATATTTTAACTTTATGTTGTATTTGTATTTTTTTAAAGTTTTAAGTTGATCATCATCAACAATCGATGGATCGATTAAATATATAATACAATTTATTAAAGAAAGGGTAAAGGAGGTAAACCAACAACAAAAAATTGTAGTATTGTGTCGTCGCCGTGTCTCTTACGTACATAAAAAATCTTTGAAGTTAAAAGAAACTTAAACTACAGATTGATTTGCATATTGAATTTATATTATTTTTCTTTTAATAGTATCACGAATTTCGTTATCTTTTAAAAATAAAAATATATTTTATTTTTATTTTGGTGAAAATACATAATACAATGTCTTATTAAGGAAATCTCAATACTTAAAGATTAAAAAATAATTAAGAAACGGTGGCGCACTCACCTGTTTGATAGTTTTACATATAAATTATAACCAAAAAATGACGTAATTTTATTAAATGCCAGTTTATAGTTTTTCAGTTTTTATGGTAACGTTTACTTAATTTGGTAATTTCTACAGTTGTTTTGGTCGAATTGTATTAGAAATGAGAAATCTTTTGGAAATAAATTTTGATTCTATATGTTAAAAGTTGAATAATTATTATATTTTTGATTTTTAAGAGGGTTTTGATTAGCTTAGTTATAAGGTTATAAGAGATTTGAAATTTGATAACTGTTATTCCGTTTAAGTGTTTGTCAACAATTTTTTGAATGTTTACATGGTTTTAATTTTTTTTTAAATATAAACAAAGAAAACAATAACAAGAAAACATTACCAATCGAAAAACAATTTAAGTTTTCCGATCTTTATATATACATAAATAATTTTATTGAATTCTTGGTTGAATATTTCTTATTGTTTTAACGTAGAAAAGTAAAACACAAAATGTAACAAAACATAATTTAATATAATTTTATTTAATTTTTTGGTTTGTTTATATTTTTATTTTCAACTTCTTTTAATCGGCATTTCTTTTTTCTTCATTCAAAAACTTACCAATTTCTTGCAGTTTTATTTTTATTATTTATTTTGGTTAGTTAATTCAGTTCATTTCGCATATTATTATGATAATACATAAAAATAATAATAAAGTTTAAAAGAAAAAAAAATGGAACTCAATTAATTAAAATAAATGTATTTTAATGTCTTGTCCTCTTTGTATTCTTATTTTTTAATTCAATTCCATTGTTATTATATTTGTTATTATTGTATTATTTTCTTATTTAATTTTTGTTTTTTTTTCTTATAAAAATAAGGATAGAGTTATAATATAGAATAATTTAAGAAAATTAAAAAAATACAAAAGAAAAATGTTTCCGAAGAATTTTTAAAGTTTTATTTGGTTTTAATTTTTATTTAAAAGTTTGAAAAAAAAGGTTTTTAATTTCGTTATAATCTTAATGAGCTGTATGTACATTTATTTACTATATTGTTAATTCCTTGATAACTTACTACCGTGTTGGTCAATTCCATGTCAACAGCCGTGGTTAATTAATAACTTTTTTGTCCCCCAATCTTCGTCTTACATCCCTCGGCCCTAGATGAGATACATTAATATTGATATACATATATTGTCACAGGGTGTACGAACTGTTGATGGTCTTTGATAGCCTCTGATAAGCGCCAGTTCAAACTAAACACAAAATACCATAAAAATTTCTATGAAATTTTTATAATCAAAAAAGAACTTACGCCCTCTTCAACGAAAGATTTTTATAAAAAAACCTACTTCGTGCTGGAAGCTGTGACCGTTCTCAAAAAAGGAACGAAATGAGATGTTTCAAAAAGACAACCATTTAACAGGTACAAATACGGTTTTCGAAACAAAAAATCAACAACCGATCTATTGAGAGTTTACTTTTACTTGTGAAAATGCTGTGAAATGTATGCTATCGCATTAGAACTTTAAAAAAACGTTGATGCTAATTTCATTCAACAACTTCGTTGCGTTAATGTAAAAGTTGTCGAAATGGGAGACAAAAATTTGGTTAGTTTTATTTCTACCAAGCCAGCTATTGATCGTTTCCCGACCGAAGACCGAGTTCCCGAATGATATTTCAATTAGTGTGTGTGACGAACAAGTAGGCGAATGTGAAAGCATTTGTTTATTAGAAGTTAAGTTTTCCAAAAACTTACTCTGGAATGACCATAAAAGGGGAAGGGAAAGAGCTTGTCTAGAAAACTCGGGCCTCTCAACAAATGTCAAAAATTCACAGTGTGAAACGCGCTGCGTTTGTTACTATCCTGGTTCTTTTGGTAATTGACATTTAACATCATATCCTAGAACATCGTGCCACTGTTACTAATGTCGTTTTTTTTTTTAAATATCGTCACCAGGAGGTCTCGGATAAAATCGGATGCATCATGTCTGAAATATATTATTTTCCCCATTTTACTTGTCAGAAGTTTAGTACGAAGAACCAAACTACCACACTGTCACTGACAGAATGCAGACAGATATTTTTGTCCGAACAGCATATAGACCGGGAGGCAGCGTTGCAAATGAAAAAGTTATTTAATGCCGGTTGATTTTTATTTATTATAATTAATTAACTCCAGCTGATGATAAAACTGGCGGTCAGCTGCTAAAGTAATCTAAATTTGTATGATGCATGTTTACACTATAACAATTGAAAAAAAGTGATCAGCTGATTGGCGGATGGGAGATTATGTGGCGGCGAAAAAGAAATCCTTCTCTTTTTCTTCGTCACAACAGATTGAAATTTGAACCTTTCCAATAATTAATCAACCTAAACTTCATTTGGAACAAATTCCTAAATTATTCTATATTTCTAAATCAAAATTATTTCCTTCAATATCCCATATACTTGATTTATTTGATTTGCTTCCTGTAAGATCAAAGCGAGGGCAAGAATGCTTTACCAAGTTTTCTTTAATTTCTTTAATATCACCATATTACGAGAAGTTGAGAAAACCTTGACATACTGGTTCATGTATTATAATTCATTGACTTTAATTTTGCGAAATTAATGGATTATAATTACATTTACTGTAAAACAGCATTTTTTTGCTTGCGTTTGATAATACATGTAAGTACATTTTCTAAATGATATGTGATACCAAGCCTGATGTGATGATTATGATTGGCTAGATAACCATCACATGATTTTCTTCATTAATTAAACGGACGGGTGAAAATTTTCAATCGAGGAGTCTGGTTAGGAATTTTGAAGTGGACGTTTGCTCCACTTAAATTCCATTTTTTTTATTATTTGTTATTTTGTTTGTTATTTGTTTTTGTTTGTGGATGCATTTAAGTTTGTGTGAAGAAGTTCTATTGTGTTTTTATGGTTTTATATTTATTAATCAATTGGTTTTGTGAAAATAGTGGTGATTTTTGTTATTTGTACTTAAGAAACAATTAATGAATTTGGTTTGACTTTGTCTTTGAAATTAACTTAACAGTTTTGTGTCATAAAAAAAAAATAATAAGTAAAATCAAAAAGACCAAAACATTTTTAAATTGAGTTTGAATCAAAAATACTAAATTCACAACTCATTTTTTTTAACAAACAAATTATGATGTTACTTAACACCTCTGTGCTTAGCACGGCAGTTTAAATTGTTTATGGTCAAATAAACCATACAAAAAAATATATATAAAGATAATACAGTTAAACAAGCGTATATACTTATGCATAGGATAAAAACAACAAATATTATTAACAGTTAATTAAAAAAATAAAAACCCCAACTTTAAACCAAAATTAAACTAAAATTAGTTATTGTGAACTTAAAAAGAAAAAAATAATTTGTGCAAATAAATGAGAAAAAATATTATTGAAAATATACATGATAGTGTTTCATTCCAATTGGCCCGAGTACATTTTATTGAGGATATCTATCAGCCTGGATCGCAGAACGGTGGTTGTTAAAAAGGTAAACGATTTTATTAATATTATTACGGTTATTAGTATTAAGACGTCATGTATGTTTGTGTTGCAATTGTTTGGCTTTTTGAGTAATTTTTTTTAATTTTTGATATGTGTTAGTTTTTTTTTATAAATGGTGTGAGTGAAATGTGCCAATTCCCTGGGATTCCTTGCTGACTTTCGTCCATCGTGTTTTTGGGGATTTTAAATGGCTGTCCCCTTGTCATATTAATAATATCGTGTTCCCATATTAGTAGTGTATTTCATTTATTTTCTAAAAGCTGTCCCCCTATATCAAAGGAACAACGAGGCAAACCACGACCCAGGCCGAGAGCTTAAGACCGGAGCAAAAGACTGCTGCCTCAAAGTTGTCCTTGGATTTTATTTTCAGATACAGCGGATATTTTTTTCAATTCACATTCAATTTTAGTTTTAGCCCTATCCGCCTGTATCAATTATAGGTCAGCTACTCGTAAACATCTGTATAAAAATGCAATATAGTCAAGCCATTTGATGCCAGATAAAATTTATAAAGATAATTTATAATCCTATTATAAGCTATAATATAATCTATTTATAATCCTATTATAAGCTGCTAACTGATATTAGTGTAACCTAGATCTGAGAGATCTTTTTGGGATTTTTCGGATCATAAATAAAAAAGTTATAGACGAATTATAATGTATTTTTGAATTCAACTTCCTCCCTTCAAATCAAATCAAATGAATCAAATGGAATCGTCCAAATCTTTTCTTTGTTTATAGTATTTTATATTTTCTTTTCAGTTTATGAATTGATCTAGGAGAGTATGGACGTTATTTTTCTTTGTTGTTTTATCTTATATATTAATACGTTGAATATTTAGTTAGATATATATTGTTTGTGAATTAAAGAGGATAAAAAATTGATTATTGATTGTTGTGTTTTTTTTTCAGCGACAATTTTGTAATGTGTGTGTGTTTGGTATGATAGTTTGAGATCGTAAATTTGATTGTTAGAATTTTTAATATATATTGTTTGTGAATGAAAGAGGTTAAAAAATTGATTATTGATTGTTGTATTTTTTTTTCAGCGACAATTTTGTAATGTGTGTGTTTGGTATGATAGTTTGAGATCGTAAATTTGATTGTTAGAATTTTTAATATATATTGTTTGTGAATGAAAGAGGATAAAAAATTGATTATTGATTGTTGTATTTTTTTTTCAGCGACAATTTTGTAATGTGTGTGTTCGGTATGATAGTTTGAGATTGTAAATTTGATTGTTAGAACTTTTAATACATATTGTTTGTGAATGAAAGAGGTTAAAAAATTGATTATTGATTGTTGTATTTTTTTTTCAGCGACAATTTTGTAATGTGTGTGTTTGGTATGATAGTTTGAGATTGTAAATTTGATTGTTAGAATTTTTAATATATATTGTTTGTGAATTAAAGAGGATAAAAAATTGATTATTGATTGTTTTGTTTTTTTTCAGCGACAATTTTGTAATGTGTGTGTTTGGTATGATAGTTTGAGATCGTAAATTTGATTGTTAGAATTTTTAATATATATTGTTTGTGATTGAAAGAGGATAAAAAATTGATTATTGATTGTTGTATTTTTTTTTCAGCGACAATTTTGTAATGTGTGTGTTTGGTATGATAGTTTGAGATCGTAAATTTGATTGTTAGAATTTTTAATATATATTGTTTGTGAATGAAAGAGGATAAAAAATTGATTATTGATTGTTGTGTTTCTTTTTCAGCGACAATTTTGTAATGTGTGTGTTTGGTATGATAGTTTGAGATCGTAAATTTGATTGTTAGAATTTTTAGTATATATTGTTTGTGAATGAAAGAGGATAAAAAATTGATTATTGATTGTTGTATTTTTTTTTCAGCGACAATTTTGTAATGTGTGTGTTTGGTATGATAGTTTGAGATTGTAAATTTGATTGTTAGAATTTTTAATACATATTGTTTGTGAATGAAAGAGGATAAAAAATTGATTATTGATTGTTGTATTTTTTTTTTCAGCGACAATTTTGTTATGTGTGTGTTTGGTATGATAGTTTAAGATCGTAAATTTGATTGTTAGAATTTTTAATATATATTGTTTGTGAATGAAAGAGGATTGTAAATTTGATTGTTAGAATTTTTAATATATATTGTTTGTGAATGAAAGAGGATAAAAAATTGATTATTGATTGTTGTATTTTTTTTTCAGCGACAATTTTGTAATGTGTGTGTTTGGTATGATAGTTTGAGATCGTAAATTTGATTGTTAGAATTTTTAATACTAGGAGGGCCCGGCGTGTTTCGCTACGCTTATAAATAAAGTTTTTGTGTAGACGTTTTGTTGACATAGAAGCAATGATTTCAAAAAGTGGTAATAAGAAATGCTAGCATATAATTTTTAATTTTTCTTTTAAATATATGAATGAAAAATCATCAGAACTCTAGCTGACCAGTTCGGATATATGAACAATTAGCGATCAAATAAGTTAGAGATCAAATAAGCTTACTTGAAAACTTATTTGATCGCTAATTTTTCATATATCCGAACTGATCAGCTAGAGTTCTGATTATTTTTCATTCATATATTTAAAAGAAAAATTAAAAATTATATGCTAGCATTTCTCATTACCACTTTTTAAAATCATTGCTTCTACGCCAACAAAATGTCTACGCAAAAACTTTATTTAAAAGCGTAGCGAAGCACGCCGGGCCGTCCTAGTTTTTATTATTATTGTATAAAATAAAATAAAATAAAAATATAATTTTCCTAAACGCGTTTCGACAAATATACTGTCATTATCAATAGGAGAGTTAAAACTAAACTTAATAAACGAAAATTATTTATTGTGGTGAAGGATTAGTTTTGAATTTTATTGCCGTTTCGTAGAGTTGTTTTTATGGTTTGTTTGTCATTTAACAATATGTTATTGTCTGTTTTTGATGTTTTGTATATATGGAATTCTTCGATGGTGTCCATAAGCTTGCCTTTTTGACATTTTTTTATTACTTCGACGTCTACTTCAAAATTGTTTGTGTGTTGTCCGGGCTGCAAAGTTTGATTGGTTGTTGTTGGTATTGTTGCTAGGTAGGTGTTCCTTATACTTTTTTATTAGTTTTCTACCTGATTGGCCTATGTAGAATTTTTCGCAGGTGTTGCATTTTAATTTGACTTCACCACAATAAATAATTTTCGTAATATTAAGTTTAGTTTTAACTCTCCTATCGATAATTTTTTTTTTTTTTTTTTAATAAGAAGTGTTGTGTAGTAGGAATTACAAAATGTGTCACAACAACACATAGATACCTTTTAAGACGTAGGTCCCACAACAACATGCGTCTTGAGGTATAGGTGGGCGCTTTTTTTAAATCTTTGTGGATTGAAGGCACTCGAGACTATTGATTCGGGCAAAGCATTCCATGTGTACGATGTACGCACAAAGAAATCTCTTTGCATTCTATTACTATGACAGTGAGTAATCTCGACAGTTCGACCGCCCGCACTAACCGATTGACGAGTAAAACGGGGAAAAACATATGTCTGAGGCATTATGGACCTGATTTCATCCGAGCACTGCTGGTGACGATATTTATAAAAAACAACGAGATCAGCAACAGTGCGACGATGTTGCAGGGAATCAAGACCTAATGTTAAATCTCGATCACCAACAATTCGTATAGCTCGCTTTTGAACAGAGTCCAAAAGAGCCAGGATAGTGAATGTCCAGGATAGTGAGTGTGCCAGGATAGTCCAAAAGAGCCAGGATAATGACAGTAAATTTGTCGAAACGCGTTTAGGAAAATTATATTTTTATTTTATTTTATTTTATACAATAATAATAAAAATTATAAATAAATACGTCACGACGAAAAATTTAATATTTGTATTTTATAAAAAATTAATATCAGTGACGCGAAAAACAAAAAACACTCCAAATGGCCAACACCCATCCAGGAAACAACAATTTTAATGATAAAATCCGAAAGGACGATGTGTTCGATAACTGTACCGGAAGTGTGTCAAAAAATCATTAAATGATTCAAAATCAAAACAAGCAAATTTGCATATTTTTTCTTATAAAACGTTCATTGTAAGTAATAACGAACGAGTAATAACCTTGAATATAAAGAAATTTTGATGGTCGGTATTGGTATGTGAGACCAGAACCTTGATTATTGTATTATAAGTGTGTCAAAAAATAGTGTTAAGTGTGTCAAACGAATGGTTTTCATCTATTTTTTTACACAATTTTTTTGAAAAAAATTAAATTAATTATTTGTATGACATGAAATCTGATTGAACATGGAATATGGTTCAATCCAAACTCTTGCAGTTCATAGGAACAGTTAGAATATATCAAGTTGTTGCAGATTAAATTTCGTTTTTTAACAAAAATCGTAATTATTTGGGAGATATTTCTTGAGTATTTTTTTATGTGATTCCAGACTTCTGAATAACAGGAACAGTTGGTAAATTTTTTCAATTTTTGATTTTGTAATAATTTTTTTTTTTCGTGTATACTTTTACAAAGAATTTTTTGTTTAATATAAATTGCTGGCCCAAAACTAAAAACAAGGTCCTCATAAAAGCATTTTGCCGAAAATTATATAAAAATCCTTAACACAAACCGAAGTCTTGATATCTTAGAGCCTTGAGATTTCAGCCCGTTCATATTTTTTATTTACTTTCACACCAAAAAACGAAAATTCAAATAATTTATTGAAATGTGGTTACATGTTGTTACAGACGTGGTTACATTCAGAGACATCTCTGATATACACAATTGTGATATTGATAAACTACAAAGAAACGTCGAAGACTGTCAAATGTAAAAGTTTGTCTGTCGAATGTATGGATTTAAAAGCATTAACGACGTAAATGTGGCACATTTGCTGCTTTTACGAAAATCTTTAAGATTCAAATTTATAATCTCATATTGATAATTAATTATAATTAAAGCTATAGTAAGTTACTTTGCTGCCACCATAAAAATATGAGTAACTTTACTGCCGCCATAAAAAAAGAACAAATGTCGTTACTTTAAAGCAACTTTGATTATATGTCAAAAGAGTAAAACTTTAACCTTCGGCAGTACAGTTCAATTTTACAGCTGTTTGCCGAAAAAAATATTGTTCCTTACTAAGATTCAATGATCTCTCAAAACTTTTACTGTCCAGCTGACGGTTTAACCCTCGATATACCTGCAGCTGATTCTTGCTTTTATACTTTTAATAGTATTGTAATTCATCAGTATAAATTTTATCTGGCATCAAATGATTTGACCATATCGCATTTTGATACAAATATATACGAGTAGCTGATCTATAACCCCCCATGACTTGTCCGAATCAATAATCTCGAGTGGTTTCAATCCACAAAGGTTATAAGAAAAACGTTTATCAACCACTCAGAACGCATGTTTTTGTTTGACCTAGGTCTTAAAAGATGTCTATTTGTATTTTCTATTGTACAAAAAATTTTCTTTAAAAATATATTTAATATATCGAGTTAACGAAAACGGACAACATTCTCACTTACGCATTTGTTGAGCTAATTCGAAAATACTTTCTGAAAATATGCTTTATGTTTGTATCTCGAGTAAGTCGTGAATGAGCTAAATTCTAACGGTAGTTAACAGGCTAGAGCCTTTAAAGTAAAAAAAATTAAAGTGTTATAACGGGTGTTTGTATAAAATTTAATACAAACACCCGTTATAACCCTTTAGTTTTTTTAAAAAAATTCAAAAATTTAGAATTTTTCAAAATATTTCTATCATGACTTAAAAATTCAGACCAGTGCAGCCAAAGGTTCCTAATTGATCGATTTTAACAGACAAGAAAATTAAATTTCTTTTTTCATCAATAATTCAATTCAAAATTGCTAAATCTATGCACTTAAACTTGTTTAATAATTCGGTTGGTAAATTTTTTTATTATTTAATCTAATCTGGAACTTTCGATTCTATACTTGTACACAAAACTGTGTGACTAATAGTGTATTCTTTTCGACTGTACCGAACAGGTTCCAACACCGAATTATCGAATTTTGTATTCTTTTAGAATGAATTTCAATACAAAAAGAATAATTCGGTGTTGGAACTGTACTGAAATTTGTTCGGTACAGCCGAATAGAATACACTATAAGAAATCTACTTATTTGAAGCGATTACCTGCCGCTGGTTTTTTTTTTGACCATATTTGTGTTCAAAACATGATCTACTAAATGTAAACGTTAACAAAAATTAAGCAAGAAACAGCGCTTTGGTGTATTTGGTTAAATCTTTAGAAAGCTATTGTTTTCAAACAATCTTCAGGCTTGAGTTATTTTATTTCATTAAAAAAACTGCTACGTTAGAGCTACTGCAGCAGTAGGGTGCGGTTTAGATCACACTAAGTCGAAATCAATTATAATTGGATTGACGTTTAACCGCCATGTTTCGATGTGTACTTAAACGTTCTAACCATGTTCTAAATCTAAACTTTGTTTTCTCTTTAACTAATTTGTCACAAATTCGAGGACGAAAAAGTGACAACACAACTACAAACGGTTATGTGTAGATAAATATATAGAATGTATGTCAAATTATTCATAACTATAAATTGTTTATCAGAATTTAAACTAGAATTTCATTGTGTTTAATTTGCATTTAACCAATTGCGTTCTCCAAAAATGTGCATCCAGTGATTTTTTTTATTGGCGAATCTTTCCAACATGCTTGAAAATACTTTAAACCATTGGAATAATTAAATTGATTAAACCACAATTCATCTATATTTTTCAATTATTTCTTTTCTGCTACTTACCACCCACAAATCCAATGGTCTCTTACAATCACAAAAACTTTAGAATTTTATTTATAAAAAAAATTGAACTCATTTGTAATAAAATGACTCATATAACGAACAAAAAAGGAACATAAACGTTTAAAAAAATTAAAACACGAGAAAACAGCTCGAGCAATTGAAATGCAATTTTAAACAATAATAATAACAACAATATAACCTACATGCGTATTTTTGTTCTTATTTAATTTTATTGTTTTCCTTTAATTCATTTTGATTGTTTGATTTTAATTCAATTTTAATTGTGCAATAAGTTTTTTTATTTGTTTTAAGTTTTGTATGGAAATTTTGTTTTATTTTTCGAAATAAAATAAATTTACAAAAAAAGTCGGGTTCGTCGTTTGTGTTTTTCATATAAATTTAATTCAATTTTTGTTTGCATTGAAGTCTTTTGATTTTTCCATTTAGTAAATATAATTAAATTCGAAAAAATTCAAATTCATTCATGATTTTATTTTTGTTTTGTTTATTATTATTATTATTAAATGTTGATAATGATAATTCTAGCAATAATGTATTTTACTTTAATAGCTGAAATTTAATTTTAATAGTTTATGTTTTTCTTTGATGTTCATCTACAGATTTAGCAAGAGAGAAGTTGGAATATAATTCGAATTTAATTGGTTAGATTACTAATCAATTGTTTCATAATTGCTGTGCTATTATACAATATTCTGTTTACTATCAGAGTTTCAATATATAATAAAATTATGTAGGACATATACTTCCATTATCAAATACAATAACCTTTTTGGAATTTCCTTTTAAATTATTTTATTGGTCTTTCGACAGTAAAAAGCTTAAATTCAAATAAAATGTAAATTATTATAACCAATACACTGTTTGTGCTCTTATTATTCAATCGTTTTCTTAAATCTTTAAAGAAGCGCGCGCATCTTATTTTTTTTTATGATCATCTCGAGCGATCGACGATTTAAACAAAAAAACACAAAAATTTTCTTACAATGTTTTGTTTAGTTTTTCAATTGATTTGATTTGAATATACAGAAGAGAAAATAATAATTTAAAATATAATTCCTTTTCTTTTGCTTCAGTATATTTTGTTGTTGTGGATGTTGTTGTTGTATAAATGAACAGGACAATATAAAAATGTTGATATTTATTAGGTGAACAATGCATTAGTCCATTTTAATATTAGATTAAAAGTGACCGCAAATTTTTTTTTATAATAAAAAGAAAATTCATTGAAATGATTCCGACATTAACAAAAACTCCTTATCCTGTTGCATCTTGAGCTTTGAGAAGTATATTGTAAAATACAGTGTAAAGGACAAAACAATCAATATTAACAACTTTTGTGAATGAAAGTTATGTATTTTTAAAAATTGATTTTACGACCTTGTAAATAGAGCATTGTCAATTATATTTTATGCTAATATTAACAGTTTTTGTGCTTTGTGGTCAAAAAAATTTAATTCAGTTCCATTCGTTTTTGTAATGCTCGTTGATAAATTGTTTTTTACAATTTTTTTTTTAATTTAATAAATAATTCTATTCTAAAAATAAAACATTTATTATCATTAATTTCTTGTTCTAACCATAATTGAGAACATTGATCGGCCTTTTAATATTAACTTCAAAACAGTCGATTTCATGTAATAAACGCACAGTTAGTTACTCATATTGAAAAAAAAAATAATTATATTAATCATGTTGTGTGTTTGTTTTAAGAAAATTTCTAAGAAATATTATCATTTATTCATTAATAAATAATAACAAATAAAATGTTGTTTAATCTCTCTATAATAATAATTTAAAATGTATATAAATTAAATTGCAATAATTCACAACTGGTTGAAGTAACAGATAATTTATAAAAAAAGCTAGCCAGTTTGTCACCTTAAGATATTTTATGGATTATTGATTAACAAAAAATATTATCTTTCGATTTTCTGAGGTTTTGTTACTAGCTCATCAGAAATTCGTATAAAAGCTAATTAAACATGATAAAAGTCTTATTTACCCTTGTAATCGTTTTATTTAATACGCAAAAGCAATCAAAATGCGCAAACATTCAAAAACAAAACTACTTAGAATTAATTATAATAAATTATAATTTCTACTCTTTTCATACCATATTTTGATAACAGAACTGAGCATAGGAATAATAAAAAATTTGAAATAATTGTACATCAAATATTCAATTATTATTGTTTCCATTGTTTCATTTAATAACTTTTAATTTTTTATTTGTTTTTTAATTATATCGCGAATTTAAAAAAAATATAATGCAATTGCAACCCATTTATGGAACATAAATATTGTTTTATTTAATAGTTGATATTATAAATTTTTATTACTTATGTTATTGAAACAAGGAGTTTTGTGATATACGCCAAACTAATAAAACCGATAAAAACATATTTTGAAAACCTAGGAGAATTCTTTTGTTGTGGTCGAATATGACAGATTCAATTTTTATCAATTTAAACTAATAAATTTATGTTTGCAATCATCTTTTTCAACAATCACCCTTGATAAATATTTATTGATTTTTATCATTTTTATCGTCATCTCAAGAGCACGATAACAAATATAATAATAATAAATGATAAAAATGATTGTCGTCTGTCTGACTAAGTTGATCGTTTTCTTTATCAAAATAATATAAATAAATGAAATTCCAGTTTATTATTATTTATTTAATTTTTTTATTTGATTCGTTTCGATAAAATATATATTTATTTTTTTATATAAATTAAAAATCAAATTAGGATATATGATGGTTTGTCTTTATTTGGATGTCAAGTTTTGTCATGTTTGTCGAGTTTTTTTTTTATGTTTTTCTTTTTCTTGACTTAATGATATTTTTTTTTCTTAAAATTTTGATATGAAATTTATTTTCTAAAATAAAACTGAAATATATTTCAATGACACGTGATCTTAAAATAATATCAAAGGCATTTCACCTGAGTTTTTGTTCTTAGGGAATTCTATTAAAATACAGAAAAAAAAGGAAATAAATTTGTTGGAATGTTGTTTTCTTATTAATTCTGGAATTTAGATTTTTAGAATGTAATTGGAACTAGATTGAAAGGTTAGTAATTAGATATATTTTATTATGGAATGTTTAAAGGACAGTTGTTTAAAATAGCTTATAATTGTTTTATAAACATGCGTATCATTTCAAAAAATAAAAGTTTGTTTTTCTTGATCTAAACATCATTTTTGCTACTCTTTAAGATCATTTCTTTACAGAATTATGAAGATAGCATGTTAAATTGCTCATTGCTGAATACTATTTTACATTATTAGTTCGGATCAACTGTTGTTTCTAGAATATAAAATCGAATCGTATAGTTTAATCTTCTGTCACTCTTCAATGTACCAAATTCATCATATATTTATTTTAAATCCCATGACAATGTTGCTAAAGAATTTTCACCAACCACACAATAAGAGTAGTTCAGAAATCTTTGTTATAAACCGTTATTTGGTTTATACCGGGATTTTAAAAATTGCAAAAAAAAAACGCCCACACATGTCCTCTGGCCCAGGAAAATCTCCAAATGAAACAGAGTTGAAATGAATAAGAAGGAAGAAAACAAAATATTAAAGTAATTATAAAATAAAAAAAAGTCAGGCAAGTGCGAATATAATTCGCTCGCTGAGGGTTCCTTGTATATAATATTTTAGAAAAAGCAGTTTTTGTTAGTTAGTTGTTTATTTAGTCACGTTTATTTGAAATTATAACTGCCAAAAAAAAATTTTTGGTTTCGATTTAGCAAAATCCCTACAGCCATGATTTTTTTTCAATTTTTTCTTTCGTATTGTTCGTAGATAAAGGGAGGGGGGGACAAAAAAAATTTTACATTTTTGAAAATAAGTCGAAAACTGTGCTTTCAAAATTTCCAAACAAAATCTGTTTTGCACAACAAAAAAATCACCTTCCATATGACACCCCACATGACATGATCAAAAATAAAGCTTTTTAAAAATTTCTACTTTAAACCCCTTCCCATGAACATTTGAAATTATAACTACCAAAAAAAAGTTTTGGTTTCGATTTAGCGAAATCCCTACACCCATGATTTTTTTTTAATTTTTTCTTTTGTATTGTTCGTAGATAAGGGGAGGGGACAAAAAAATTTTACATTTTTCAAAATAAATCAGAAGCTGTGCTTTCGAAAATTACGAAAAAAAACTGTTTTGCACTACAAAAAAAATCACCTTTCATATGACACTCCACATGAAATGATCAAAAATATTTTTTTTCAAAATTTCTACTTTAAACCCCCCCTCCCCACCTCCAATGAACATTTGAAATTATAAAAAATTTTACATTTTCGAAAATAAGTCGAAAACTGTGCTTCCGAAAATTACAAAAAAATCTGTTTTGCACTACAAAAAATCACCTTTCATACGACACCCCACTTGACATGATCAAAAATAACTTCTCCCTTCCAATGAACATTTGAAATTATAACAAACAAAACAAACAAAACATTTTTTTTATGCGAAATGCCTACAACCGTGAATTTTTTTAATTGTTTTCTTTTGTAATGTTCGAAGTTAAGGGGGGGGGGGGGGGGAAGAACAAAAAAAAACCACTCGTTTTTGGTAATAACTCAAAAACTAAGCAGTCGACAATTCAATGAAACTTTTTTTTTTGAAATATTTCCATCTTTTTCGATTTTTCTAAACCAAACTCGATTCCTTAAAAAAAACTTTTGTTTTACTATCTCCTTATCTATGTCCATAATATATAGATAAAAACAAATCTTTGAAATTTTTTTGTTATCATCAGGTGTGGGAAAACACATTTAATAACTGTAGAAAATTTCAAGTTGATGGCACATATAGTTTGTGAGTAAATTGATTATGTAGAAATTCGGACGGACACCGAAGGCTCACCAATAGGGTACCGTTTTTACTTTTTAAAAGTACGGAACCCTAAAAAGACAACTTAAAATGTCGATAGTTGCCCAACTGTATATGCTGTTTGCCTTCTTAATGAAACCAATGTTGGATTCCTTCCACTGAATGCTTTGAACAATGGATGCACCTGGCAAATGAAAATTTTGGCTCGCATTTGCTAATGTTGCTCGTATTTGCCAATAATTTAAAAATTAGATGCTATAAACCAAAAATATCCCAGCTGTTTCGGGATGGTAATATACCGTAATAGGGCACACTGCTTCTTGTCCTGCGGTATCAATTATTTGTAATTTAATAACTTATCATCAACTGCTGACATTCGGGCTTTAAAACTCCATACCAATTGTTAAATTACGCCTTATTTGCAATCGTATAGCATTTAAATGGAGTGGTAGAAACGCTTACTAATGCCGATGTATCACACCAGTTATTTTTATAAAACTGATAATTATTAAAATAAACTTACATTTATATCTAGTTAGTTTATTTTTACATGGTGTCCACCAGGTATAGAATTCTGGAAAGTCAGAGGATTTTTTTCGTTCAGGGAAAGTCATGGAAAGTCATGGAATTTTTATTATTTCCCTGGAAAATTTTATTTTAACAAAAACTTTTTTATAAAAATTATATTTCAAATTGTTACGTTTTTCTTAACCTCCTTCGAATTGGCCTAACTCACAATTCGATAAACGCAATTCTCATTCTCTTTCTGAGTTCGATCACTGATTAGTTAGCAAACACACCAGGTTTTAATAAGTATTCAACACCTTAATTGTTCCACAACAACAGGAAAACAATACAGCAAACAATATTCCTATCTAGAATATTCTTTCAACAGCTTCAGAACTCCAACGGTTTATTGTAGAAATTTCCAGTTCACAACGTTCAAAATAATACACAAAATATTTCTACTCAATAACACTTATAACTTTATTAACAAAAACTAATTTTAAATATCACTTTTATAATTTTCACTTTACTATCGCAGGTTTAAAATAACACAAATTTTAAAACTACAAGAGGTAATTTTCTTATATACCTTCTGCAATACTTCTAGATAATTCGACATCACTTTCCAGAAACCTTGAGAAAATATTAGAATATTCGATTATTTTACGTTATGTTGATTTGATTCATAAAATCGTTTATGTTGACCCTATTTCTAAGAAGAAGACAACAACAACAATATTCATTTCATTAATTTGTTTGTTGTGTTTTGTTGATTTTATTTTCCTGGAAGTGACCGTAATCGTCAAGATTTTTCTGTAATCGTAACAATATATTCTTAAAAATTTACTTATTTGTCGAGTTACTATAATACAAGAAAGGAAGTAAATTTTATTGTAAAATCATTAACTAATTGAAAATAGTCTCAGATCAACTTAAAACTTTTTTAATTTGTCAAGAAAGGTGTGCAGAAGTACTTTAAACAACTTCTAGTTTCCGGACTTGGCCCGAAAGTGGCCAAATTTTTGATTTTTGGCCAAAAATAAAAAATATTTAATATCTCGGGAGAAAGTTAATGAATTTTAAGAAAAATAGGTAGGGAGGGTTTTTTGGGTCGCTGATTATGATTTTAATGTCGGATTTTTCCAGAACACCCTCAAAACTGCTAAAACTACCCCTTTTTATGGTATTTTTTGCTATTTTGTGGACGTAAAGCTAAGATTATAAATAAATGCGATTTTCAAGAATATTTAAGAAGAATTCAAATGTATTTAATTATATGCCAAAATTGGGTCAAGTGGGCTAGTAAAAGGGGGTTAAAACTATCCCTGAAATAATAAAAAATTAAAAGAAAAATGATATGAATGTATTTTCCTTACTTTTTATTTTTTAAAAAAGTATTAAAAAATGTTTTCACTGTAATTTTATTTAGGGGGTGAAAACTACCCCTAAATTAAAAAAAATGAAAAAGAAGTAATTAAATTTTTTTCAAACTTTTCGTTTATATATATTCTCAACCAACATATAAGTAGTATTTTATTTGCCCAATCGAAATTCGCAATTTTCAAATAAAATGCACCATAGAATTGGATTTGGATATCAAGTGTTTTCTGGAGGTTGGTAATGCTTGTTCAAAAAGTAAATAATATATATAAAAATCAGCAAACTTCATTATTTAATTTTTTTATTATTGTTATAATCTGATAGTTCTGCCCTTAAATATACTTTCATTACTTATACTTATTATACTTACATTTTTATTAATAAATACTAAAGTCAAATTGTCAAAACTTCAAAATTTTAAAATTCTGACAACTTTTAGAAATAAAAAACGATGGATAGCGAATTACGTGTTGATTACGCGAACTAAAATAGCGATGCTGATGCTATAGGTGAACATATTAAAAGGGTGTATTACTAAGTCCAGGAATGGTTACACCCAAATAATTCATTAAACCCGGAAGACTATGGTTGGAGAAATGCAACGGCATTTTGCAACCTACTAAAATGAATAATCTAGCTGCTCCTGAAAGTGTATTAAATGTTGTTGTTTGTGGCTGTAAAACAGGTTGTGGTAAAGCTTGCGATTTCAGAAAGAAAGGCTTAGAATGTTCGACTGCCTGTACTCACTGCCGTGGAAGTAGTTGTACAAACTCTTCGCCATATAAATGAAGAAAATGATGTTGCAACAAATGAAGAAAATGAAGGAAGTAATATTAATTTTACTCCTCCAGTACAAGAAATTTTCAGCGAAAGTGACGAGGAAATTGGTAATGAAGTCAATAATTTCTTTTTGGGAATTGATTCACAACCTATAAATAATGCACTTAATAACTCAGATGTATAAAATTTGTAGGTATAATAAAAATAAGAATTCCATAAAAAACTTAATTGTGCCATTATTTAAAACCAAATTATCCAAAATTTACTAAAATAATTGAAAAACATTTTTAAAAGTTATCAGCTTTTATTTTTCTAGACAATTTTAAGACGTTTTTTTGTATATTGAGGGGACCTGCTGCTGAAATTTTGCAGACACTATCAGCGACAGAGCGTGATTACAGCAAGCTAATGGAGGCCTTAGAAGTTAGATATGGGGAAAGTCATATGCAAGCTCTCCATCGCATGCAGCTCAGAACACGAAAACAGGGAGTCAGTGAAACTTTGCAAGAATTAGAGGCTGACATTGTCAGACTGGTTAATCTGTCATACCCGAACTATAATGCTGAACATCGAGATGAGCTGGCAGCTGATACATTTATCAATGCTCTTCGAGATATACAAATGAGAAATCAGCTGTATCTGAGCGGAAAGAAAGTACCTGCGGAAGTCTTAGCATTGGCCCTACAAATGGAAGCTGGAAAAAGAGCGCTTGCCTTAGATAGAGTACGTAAGACGGAAGTTTCTGAAGAGCCACTAAAAGCAGCGCTTGATGAAGTGATCATGCATGTCAAAAAGTTGGAAGATAAGCCTGAACGAAATCAACGAAGAAGATCTAGCAGAGTAAGATGCTGGAATTGTGGGCAATTAGGGCACATCAGACAAGAATGCAAAACACGAGTAGCAGCAAAAGAAGGAGTAGTTCCAGGCCGGTTGATGAACCTTTCAAACAAGCAAGTGGATGTCAAAAAGGAAGGAGATTGCCGCGTTGAACACCGGAAGAGAAGGATACATTGTAACGCTGAAGATCTATCAAGAAGACCCTGTGTTGAGGAGCGCAAGTCATATAGCAGGATTGAGATAAAGGAGGCAAATGTCAAAAAGGAAGAAGATTGCCGCGTTGAACAGGGGAAGAGAGGGATACATTGTAACGCTGAAGATCTTTCTAGAAGGCCCTGTATTGAGGAGCGCAAGCCATGTAGTAGAACTGAGGGAAATGAGGCAATGAAAGTGAATCAAATCAAGTTCCAAACTCCTGAAGATTGGTGTACCGAGGCAATTAAAAGAGAGCAGCTAGAAGATCCAGCTATGGCTCCAATATTGAAATGGAAAACTGAGGGAAGGCGACCGGAGTGGAAAGAGGTAGCACCTTTAAGTACGGAGGTGAAATGCTACTGGGCGCAATGGGACTCACTATTGATGGATAACGGGATACTAAAAAGAAAATGGGAGTCCGCTGATGGAAAGAAAGTGTTAGAACAACTGGTGTTGCCATCAAGTCGAGTGGAAGAGGTACTGGGAAAGCTGCATGGAAGTATTTCTGGAGGACACCTGGGAGTCAATAAAACCCTGGCTAAAGTAAGGGAGAGGTTTTATTGGGTAAGGTATCGAACCGACGTAGAGCAATGGTGTCGGCGATGTGATACTTGTGCGGCGAGCAAAGGACCAAAGACTAGAACTCGAGGAGAGATGCAACAGTACAATGTGGGCGCCCCAATGGAGAGAATTGCTATAGACATCGCGGGGCCATTTCCGGAAACTACAAAAGGTAACAAATACATCATGGTGGTCATTGATTACTTTACAAAATAGCCGGAAGTTTATGCAATACCGAACCAGGAAGCAGTTACGGTCGCTGAAGCATTAGTCAATGAATGGATTTGCAGATATGGAACACCGCTCGAGTTGCATACGGACCAGGGAAGGAATTTCGAATCTCAATTGATGGAAGAGCTGTGCAGAACACTCGACATTAGAAAAACACGAACTACACCTATGAACCCGCAGTCGGATGGCATGGTAGAACGATTCAACCGAACCATGGAAGAACATTTGTCAAAGGTAGTAGAAGCCAACCAAAGAAATTGGGACAAGGATCTTCCGTTATTCTTGATGGCCTATCGTAGCGCAGTGCACGATACGACAAGTGAAACGCCAGCGAATATCATGTTCGGAAGAGAACTACATCTTCCTAGTGACATCGAGTTTGGCATCCCTGGAGGTCTGGTATCCACGAAAACAGATTATGTGGGACAACTAAGGGAGAAGATGAATAAGATCCATCAGCAGGTTCGAGACCACATTAAGATTGCCAGTGACAAAATGAAAACCAGGTACGACATAAATGCAAATAGTGGCGGTTTTCAAGAAGGAGATTTGGTATGGCTATACAACCCCAGAAGAACTAAGGGAAGATCACCCAAGCTGCAGCCAGATTGGGAAGGCCCATATAAAATAATCAAACGAATTAATGATGTTATCTACCGCATACAAAAGGGACCCCGTACCAAGATGAAAGTGATACATCTGCAAAGGTTGGCACCGTACCAAGGTAACAGCACCAATGCGATAGCTGATATTGTTCGAGACGAACAAAACTAAATGGAGGGCAGTGTAATAAACTTCGTCCAGAATGGGTTAATTTAATTTAATCATAAATAACCAATACGTTCCGCCTAAATGTTTTCTACATTCTATGGCAATCAAAAGTTAACTCCCTTTAACAAATACATTTTGCATAAATTAAATTTGAGTTCGCTAATACAAATGCAAGTATGAATGAAAACAGGTGTGGCCTATTCAAGATGTACGGACTACGTAGTATTGATTTCTAGTGGATTATAGAAGTTTCGATTTATTTATTTTTCGATATAAATAAGCGAACAAAAATATCAGATAGTCAGTTTTAATTTTGCAATTAAAAGTGTTAATAAATATTCGCAAGTATAAGGAATAATCGGTGGTACTTGAGCCTGGGTACTAATAGTGAAAGAATCTGAACTTAGTGGAATAGTAAATACAGATTTTACGATTCCGAATATTATTGATTCAAATTGTGGAAAAGCGGTGAAGTTTATTGTACATAAATTGGAGACCCTGGAATTTATTGTAAGGAAAAACGGAAGCTGCTGTAATTTGTTGACAAATAAAGTTTGAGATTCTGTTAACCAAAGATCTGTCTTTTTACTGTCGTATTTGCTCAATAATCTAAAAGAACCAACGAAGAGTCGTTACAATAATTTAAACACCCAATGCGTTCTCCTATAATTTCCGATAAAAATTTCACTTTTTCCGTTTTCGATATAGTTGATTGATTTGTAAACTGAAGAATTTTATTTTCAAGTATGGGATTGTTGCCGTGGAAACATATAAATTAATGTTTTAAAATTCACTCTTCATCATAGACCAGTCTAGATACCTTAAAAACAGGCAAAAAATGGAAAAAATTAGTAGCAGGGTGAAAACTATTAAATTAATAAGAAAATATTGCACAAATGATGGGAAACATAAATTAAAGGTGATCCGACCTACGGGGGTGAAATGGGTTGAGCTTTTAAGGGTGGGAAATGGTTTTTCATGATTTTCAGCGAAACTAGACCTTCTATCGAAAAATGTTTAAAGTAAAAGTTGTAGGTAATAAAAAGGTCTATAACTTTTATGTCTGCCATTTTTTCATATTACCTAAATTTGCCGTGAAAATAAAAAAATACCGAGAAAAATAGGTTTTTTCGTTTTTAATTTTTATCTCCCACAAAAAAAATTTTTTTTTCACACAATTTGGTGAAAACGTACCTTATCACGTCCCTAATAGGCTGCATTTTTTTGAAATCAAAATATTTATTTTAACGTTTGATTTCGATTTTAACCCAAAAAAGTGACCTCATTTTCACTCGAAAATTCACCTGTATAGAAAACAGTTTTTTCAAAAAAACATTAATCGTTATGGATGGGTTTTTTTTGAACAATTATGAATTCATACATCGTAATATCTAGAAATTTAATACAAAAAATCCCAAATTAATCGTTATGTTTGTTATTTTGACGGTAAATTTTAACAAATAATGAATATTTTTAAACAATCATTGACAAATAACTCTTTAAAATGAAGTTTTTTCAGTTTTTCGCATTTCCTGCTTAATGTTTCCGTGTTTACGTTATGTTAATGTTTATTTTTTTTACACTTTAAACTTTTTTCGATAGAAGGTCTAGCTTCGCTGAAAATCATAAAAAACCATTTTCTACCCCTAAAAGCTCACCCCATTTCACCCCCGTAGGTCGGATCACCTTTAATTTATGTTTCCCATCATATGCGCAATATTTTCTTATTTATCCAATAGTTTTCATCCTGTTACTAATTTTTTCCTAAAAAAAAAAACTAGTTTGAATGGTCTATCAGTCGGTACTTATTTCTCGTTTTTTAAGTTAGATCTATATACATACTTCCTATTACTATTATACTCATCCATTGTATGCCGTTTTCTTCGATCTAGTGGTTCTATATGTATCTAAGCCTTTATTCTTTTGTTAAAAAGAGACAACATGGCATGTGCTACCTGGAGAATAAAGTTGTTTAGATTTTGAAGTATTTTATGGTTTGATTATTACTATTAAAGGCAGAATACATAGAGACAAACATAAATATTAGTGTTTGTGTAATTGTATTGTTGAAAAGTTTCTATGCGTGAATAAAAATATTAATTTTTAAATTTTAATTTTTACTGTCACTTTTTGGAGTGGTTTTGAGGTATTAGAACCACCTTCAATTGCTTTTGGATCTCGGATTCGAAATCAGCGACCTTACACACCCCAAAGAGACGATTTCCGATGTGAAATTTTAACTTTTCTAAAAAATGTATTACTAATATTTTTGGCGACGTGCTTTGGCAGGGGAGAAATTCCCAGAATTTTCTCATTTTCGAGGTAAGGCAGGGATTAGTGCTAATAAATCTTCATGAAAGTCTAAAAAAATCGGGGAAAAAAGAATTTGTCTACTACCCAAGTTAAAAAATCTACTTTCGATGTTTGTTCATTGCATCGAAAATTTCTTTTTCGTCACCAGTAATAAAAAACCTAAACAAATTACTTTCGTACCTAGTGACGAAAGTAACTTTTTAAAAGCCGTTTATTTTCTAATTTCTTAACTAGAATAAACCATCCTCGAACACCCGTTAAGAGAATCAATTGATTGAATGAAATAATTTTGATTGTGTTAATTTGTCTCTCTTGGGAAGATTATTAATTTAATTAATTTTAATTATTAATTAATTTTAGAATTATTTACGTACAATTTACATTAAAAATGTAAAAATAATAATAGTTAACTATATAATATTCATATATTCTTTTTAAATAGTATGGTAACAAACAGTTGGTGTTAAGATATTTTAATAAAAAATTATTTCACCTATTTATTTAAGAAATACGAAAAAAAATTTTTATTTACATAAAATAAGTTAGGTTGTTTTAAAATATATCAGGAATTTACGTAACGTCATCCCCATACAAAAACTAAATCAAAACTGTTGTTTTTATTTTAGAAATAATAATAAAATTTTTAAATTTGATTTTGTTTATTACAAAACTGTCTTTAGTTAAGCCTACTAGACGCGAAATGCAAAAAAGCAAAACCTTTAAAGATGTGTTAAAAAACCTTTAAAGATGTGTTATTTAATGATTTTAGGGACATTACAGACCAAATAGAATAAAAATATAGAATTTTGTAGTGTAAATAGAATAAAAATATGTATATGTATAAAGTTGACGAGTTTTTTGTACGAAAAGATAATCAGGCTTGTAACTAAAGATGGGTTTGTTTATGACATAAAAATTGGATAATTTATTTATATTGAGTCATCTATATTTTAATAGCAGAAATATAAATTTAAAAATTTTAATTGTATGTTTGTTTTAAAATGTAATTATAAATGAAAATGTTTAATAATTTTTAAAAAAGTAGTAGAAAAAGTACAGTCTTCTACTCACCGAAAATCATATTTTGAATCTCGCGACCATTACCAACCTCGGCTGATAAACTGTCCTCTCGCTTCAAATTATGCTGTTTTCGGCATCGTTGAAGAATATACTATTTTAAAATCAGTGGTGTTGCAACGCTTTTTCAGATGTTCTCGCTTATTAAGTGGGACTAACTATACTAAACCCCCTTCCCACAGAACAAAGTTTTGACACCTCGGAGTGGAACGTTTTAAGCCTTCATATTTTATAATAACTTTGAGGCTGTTTATCGAAGTTACGGAAGTTTACCGAAACCTTCGGGTTTGCATAAAATTTATTCGGGGCTATGTTGTGTATTAGTTGGACAACAAATAGTCACCCACAAACTTGACGACAATACTCCACCCGTACAGGGTCGAATAAAGGATTTATAATTATTAAGTAATTGGTATGGACGTCTCGGCGGGCACGATTTATTGGTCCATTTATTTTACCCTTTAAAAACTGGGGGACTAATTATTTTTGTGCAGTTAGTCGTCAGGTCCTCGCCCCTTTCATTTGATGATTACCTTGTATCTGTTTTGCAGATGTCAATGCAAATGTCCTAAGTGGACATTTGCATTGACATCTGCAAAACAATTTGTCTGGTTACTGGTAATTTTCAACAGTTCTTTGATATAAATTCAAAATCCCACTTTATTTTTATACAAAACTAAGCTTTGAGTGCACCATCGTTATAATTAATGTAAATACTTTTTGGATGAGCATTCTTCTGAGGAGATCAAATCGATCTTACCCGGGTCTGGTACATTTTTTCATCCCATTAGAGCAACTGCATCTGCTCACCCATTGTTCATATAATTAAATCTAGAACAGCGACATTTTGGCGTGATTTTTTCAACAGAGTTTTTCCTTTTGGGAATTTTTTGGCTGATAATTTTAATGCTCAGCTTCCTAAAATTCCTAATCCCCCAAAACCCTACAACTTCCTCAAAACTTGAGTCTGAGCTAGCAATTAGCATGTTCCCTTCGAATATTCAGAGTCATTAATTGATAATTTATTATAATTCACATCAAACATAAAAAATAATGAAAATTTTGAATCAAATTTTCGGATAAAAGCTGCACGCAACAACTTGTTGATATTTGACACACCCTTAAACGTTTTTTTGGTAAGCGTGGGTTTGAAATGAAGTTCTTTCATATTGACTCCTAAGGACTGAATTTGAGGTATCTCATCAGGAGTTTCCAGAACAGTTGAGTTTGAAGCAAAGGTTTTAACGAACAAAGTGTCTTTCAAAATTTAAAGAATAAATTACGATGTAAAAACTTTTGTCAGAAATTAAAATAGCCGGAAGTTTGACCTTCGCCTTCGAAAATGTTTGTTGTTGGGGTTCCATTATTCAAAATGGAAACGAGATTATTAATCCCAAATTGTATGGTTTCAGTAAGGATTTGAGCAGAAATGTCAGTATAGTATACCGAAACGTCAGAATAAAATAATGACGATCGAAATGGGAGCCTAGGAAAAACATTCGAGACCATTGATGTCTATTGTTGAAAAGTGAAACTTTTGATAAAACTTTGCTCTTGGTTTTAGTAAATCTGTTTTGGTAAGTGATGAAAGATAGGAAAATGAAAGGAATGACGAAATGGGGATAACTATAATTATTGTTTTAAATACAGAGGAATTCCATCCTTCAGGGATCACCTGTTGTCCATCAAAAATTTTTTTTGCCTAAAACTATGTTCATTCGGTAGAGTATCGAAAATGGTTTGGGAAAAATTTTTTTTTGGTCCAAGAAACCCTTGGTTATCCTGTGGTGGTATGGCTTAAAATTGCCAGTTGTGTTTACACGCGTATCTTGAAAATGCCACCATTTCTGAACGGCTGAACCGATTTTTTTTGCCCAGAACTATGTTCATTCGGTAGAGTATCGAAAATGGTTTGGGAAAAAAATTGTTTTTGGTCCAAGTAACCGTTGGTTATCCTGTGCTAGTATGGCCTAAAATCGCGATTTGAACATGAATGAATGAACATAGTTCTGGGCAAAAAAAAATTTGATGGACAGATTTTAGCTAAAAGTGATCCTTGAGGGATGAAATTCCTCTATATATGTACCTATGGACATCTTCTTAAAATGTCTGAGCTGCGATTCCATGGAGAAAACCGAATAGGGGCAATGAGTTCTAAAATTTGGCCACTACAGATCTACAGAGTGGTATTTGGACAGCAAACGGGGGGATAGATCTGAATTTCTTTTCTTATAGTGATGGAATTTTCATATTTTTTCCTTGGAAAGTCCCGAAAAGTCAGGGCATTTTGTTTGCAAAAAAAGGTGGATAAAATGATTTATTATTCACCAAAAGTTTAATAGTTTTTAACATCCACAATTTCACAATCTTGTATACAATGTTTCGTTACTTCAAAATTTAAAAATGTCAACTATGAATCCTTGACCATTCGAAAAACAATATGTTTATTCTTAGCAAAAGCTCCACATATATTTTTTTGGAGAAAGTTAAAACTTAACTAACTTTATAAGTCGATGTGATTTCCATCATCGACTTTATTTAAATCAAGAACATCTATCCTTCCCTCTCCTTAATATTCATATTTTATTAGAAACGACAAACATTTAACTCACACCGCAAATCTACCGCGTATACCAATAAAACCAAATAAAAATCATTCCTATACTACCATATCAAAAAAACATAAAGCAATTTTAGGTAATTGTACTTTAAAAGAAAATGTTTATTTAATAGAATTTGTTGGTCGGTACATCTTATCTTAATTATACTCTATCCAATGCTTCCCTTTGAGTTATCTAGTTAAATTTAATTTTTTGCCGTTCTAGTTTATAAAACGCTAGTCTTCTAACTCAAGGGTGCTGGGTTCTATTACTGACGTAATAGAATAGACATTTATTCTGTTATTTAATATCTACGTTTAGTTAGAACTTCTTGGCGACAAGGTGTTAAAGCGATTCCGTTTTTTCGCATTTTTAACCCTTGTATTTAGAAACGGAAAAGTTGTTTTAGCACAAGAAAATGGTCACCTTCGAGGTGCGTAGTTAATTTAACAAAAGTCAAATCCATGCATGCATCCTTCCAAATAAAATTATTGCTAAAATTTTAAATAATAAACAATCAATTACTAATAAATAAAATATAAATATAGATAAAGTAGCAAAATTAATTTTTAAAGATTATCTTTTGATATTGTATTTAAGTATAATTTTAGTTTTTTAATTCATTTATATTTTATCATTATGAATTAAATATAATAACGAAAAACGTAGGCGGATAGTTTACATGTTTTCTTAAACATTCACGACAAAAACTTTTAGTTTAATTTATTTTTTTTAACTTTTTGATTTTATTATGCCAAAGGGAAACATTTTCTTATTTTTTAAATAAACTTTTGTTTGACTTTTTTTTTAAAATTCATTTTTAAGTATAAAGAAAAACAAAAGGTTTTACCGACATCTTACTGTGTTTACTTGAATATTTTTTTTTGCTTTTAATTTATATAAATTGCTGTTTTACTATAAAATACGTATCACATTATTTTATTTCAACAAAATTGAGCTTAAAAAATAAAAAAAAAAACTGAAAACGAGGTTAGAATCTATTTATTTAATTTATTGGTAATTGTTGTTTAGTTTTTAGTTTTAAGATAATTATAAATATGTGTGTGCGATGTCTAATGATATATTTTAGTAGGTTAAGTATAGATTGAATATTTAAATTATGATAAAAACTATTAAATGTATTAAATAATGCGATTCGAAGGAAGAACTTCAGTGGTTAAAGTTTTTTGCTGATAAAAATTGTTCGAAAAAATAAGGAACAATTAGTTATTAGAATTTTAGTCGGACTAAAAATCTTTAAAATTAAATATCTCAAGAACACGAATTAACGTCTTTTTGTAAATTTGATAAATTTTAAAGTAAGGAGAGAACCAATTGATCTTAGTTTTTTTAAAGCTTTTTTAATATCTTAATTTTAAAATTAATTAAAAAAACAATTAATTAATTTTTTTTCAAACGATTAACTAATCACCTATCAAACAAAAAAAGTTTGATGAAATCGGTAAAGCCGTTCTTGAGCAATTTAATTTCAAAGTTAAAGTTACATCGGATTGGCAGAATTTTCATTTTTCATGCATGTTGGGGTGCCCCCTATGCTCAAACTATGCACTTTAAAAAAATTTTATAATAGTTTTATTTTTTATTTTATCCATACTACTTATATACCAAGTTTTTCATCAGCTTTTCAAAAAAACTGAATTCAATGCTCTAACATGCAACATAAAACACAGACTTATGTTTTGAATTGACACAATTGCACATACAACATCAAATTTTATATATATATTTTTAAACACTGTTAAAAAGATTTGATTAATTCAAACATGTGACGTTTGTGTTAGGGTGAAACAGAAAAATAATATTAGAGCTATATGAATTTGAAAAGGATTAAGGGGAAATTCTCAATTCAACCAAATAAAATTTTCAACATCAAAACCGTTTTTAAAACACTGTTAAAAAGTTCTGTATGTATAATACAGTTTGTAAGGGATAAAAGAAAGGGGACGTTTTGAATTACACTTATAAAAAGTTTTTAATAGAATTACCAAATGTTGGAGGGTAAATTTTTATCGTTTTATTTATATTTTAGAGTTAAAAAAGCTTATGTTATTTTTGATTCACTAGAATTAAATTTTGAATAAATATTAAATTATTGTGACTTTTGTTGAGCAATTAACTAAGAAGTAAATAACTAGGGAAATCATTTTTTTGAATTTCTCAATTCGAATGTACATTTCCTCAGGGAAACTACATTTCCCTTATACGTATTTTGCATTGCAAAAATCCTTAATAATAACCTTGTCTATTCTAAATTCAATTCTAGTGAATTAAAAATTCTTAATTAGGTTAATGTGCGTAAAAATTGTCTTTCGTATACATATACAGAAATATACATTCAAGTAAAATCTAAAACTTATGTTACAAACATCTGCAGACATTGGCAATAAAAGGCTCCTTAGTTGTTTGCAATCCACAATTTGAGGTACACATAACGAAATTTAACAGTAATCTCAATTCTCATGGTCGCATTTTTCGTAAACACCAAAAATATCTTTTGAAAATATGTGGACAGGTAATATCTTAAATAATATCGAGAATGAACTAAATCTGTCTAATGACTACGAGGCCAGAGTCTTAGAAGTCGAATAAATTAAAGCGTTATAATACAGGGTGTTTTATAATATATGCGCAGGACTTTAGGATGTGATTGCTCGTCCAAAAATATGAAAACAAGTTTCTCTTTACATACCCTCTAAAATGCACTATTTTCGAGATGCAGGGTGTTGAAATTGAAAAAAAATTTCGTTTTTTGCGAATATCTCCGGAACCGTTTATCGTACAGAAAACAGCTTTCGTAAGCATTTTTTACTCATAATAAGCTATGTTTTGTGCGGAAATTTTTTTATGTCTTATGTTGAGTTCTTTCAGGTTTTTGATGTACATAAATTTTTAACTTGTCTGAAAGAACGGACAAACCATATGATTTTCATTATTGTTGTGTTGGTAACAAAACAAAACATTTTCGATTTAAATTTACATTAAAATAATTGTGTAAACATAAAATATTTATTCACTTTACGTAGAATTTATGTTTAATTTTATAAAATTCACCTAAAAATCACAAAAAACTATCCACAAAATAGTAAATTCAAAAAATGGCGTTTGTTATTGTTTTTATACGTGTGTGTTTGTATTAGTTTTTGCTGGAGGACGAATTTATCAAAAAATCTCAATTTCATAAAATTGATGTACATCAGAAAAAACATCAAAAATTTGGTCTGAAAGAACACGACCAATTGATTTACATCAATTTTTTTTGATGTACATCACTTTTTTTGGTCTGAAAGAACTCCACATTAATTGGTTAAGGTTTTGAAGGGGTAGTGGGTGTTTTTCTCCTCAACTTCTAAGCAACTGGAAAAAGGTACGGTTTCGAGACGCTCATTTGAACCGCCAACGTTTTTTACATAAAAAAGGTGCTCCAGGTCATAAGCTCTAAAGTCGACCGTTTTCGAGAAAAATCAACTTTTATGTTGAAAATCATGGTCAATGTTTTGAAATAAATTTTTTTTTTCTTACTAATTAAATAAAATTTATTCAAGCGTTATAACAAGTAACAAAACCAAACGTTAACTTCATAATTGCAAAATTAAAAAAAAACAATAAATTTGTTATTAACAGTTAAATAGCATAAACAAACAAAATAGCATAAAGAAACAAAATAACATAAACAGTTAAATTAAATGTTGAAAATGTCCGCCGTTAGCTCCAAGTTGCAAGATGCAACAATGCGCTCTCTTAATTGGTTAACATTTTCAACTGGAGTAGCGTAGACTAGGGTTTTGAGATGGCCCCAAAAGAAAAAATCTAAACAATTAAGTTCGAAAGATCGCGGGGCCCAAGGGAGTGGACCTCCTCGACCTATCCAACGGTCTTGGTATTCGTTGTCCAAGTATTGGCGAGCAACCAAACTATAATGGACGGAGCAATTCTTCTGCAATTTCATGTGGATTTTCTTCAGCCCATATGTGGTTATTGTGAAAATTGAAAATACCATCTCTCGAAAAAGATGCTTCATCGGTAAACAAAACTTCGGCTCCAAATTGAGGATTTCGAGCTATTTTGTCTTGCATCCATCTACAAAAAGCCAATCTCGGCGGGAAATCTCTTGGCAATAAGGCTTGTCCTCTTTGGATATGGTAGGGTTGTCCATACAAAAGTTGTCTTTTCAAAATTCTCCATATCGTCGTGTGAGATAGGTTTAAGTTGTGAGCAATTTTTCTGGTACTTGTGGTCGGATTTCCTTCAATTTCGTTGAGGACAGCCTCTTCTTGGGAATTGCAACTTCCATAGGCCGCTAATTATCAGCAGTATTCTTTTTAAAACTTCCATTTTCCCATAGTCGTTGGTGAATGCGTTGAAACAAGTTATGGTGTGGTACTTGGCGATCAGGTTGCCTTTCTTCTAACCACCGCCTTGCTTCTGCCAAATTACCGCTCGCCATTTCGTAAAGGTAATGCATTTCGCACATTTCAGCGTTTGTGTAATTCATTTTTAATTTTGTAATACAAATTTTATCTTCTGCAGGTACAAACTAATTGTTATTTTGACAGGAGGTAGCTTTTGTTTTGAAATTTAAAGCCTACTTGATAAAAAAAATATACATTTGTTTACATACGCTGAAATGTGTTAAATGCGTTACCTTTACGGTTTGGAGAATTTTGAAATAACAACTTTTGTATCAATTTTTCAATTTATTTTTAATTTTGCAATTATGAAGTTAACGATCTCCCGAACTTAGTTGTTTCTTTTGAGGCCATCTCAAAACCCTAGTCTACGCTACTCCAGTTGAAAATGTTGACCAATTAAGAGAGCGCATTGTTGCATCTTGCGACATAATTCGGAACACTCCGGGAATTTTCCTGCGTGTTAGACAGTCACTGCGTCGAAGAATCCCTGCGTGCATTGAAGCTAACGGCGGACATTTCCAACATTTAATTTAACTGTTTATGATTTGTTATTGTTTTGTTTTTAATTTTGCAATTATAAAGTTAACGTTTGGTTTTGTTACTTGTTCTAACGTTTAAATAAATTTTATTTAATTAGTAAGAAAAAAAATTTTATTTCAAAAATTTGATCATGTTTTTCAACTTAAAAGTTGATTTTTCTCGAAAACGACCGACTTTAGAGCTTATGACCAGGAGTACCTTTTTTGTGTAGAAAATATTGGCGGTTCAAATGAGTGTCTCAAAACCGTACTTTTTCCAGTAGCGTAGAAGTTGGGAGAAAAACACCCACTTCCCCTTCAAAACCTTCAAAAATTAAGACTTTAAAAAAAATTTCCGCACACAACATAGCTTATTATGAGTAGAAAATGCTTACGAAAGCTGTTTTCTGTACGATAAACGGTTCCGGAGATATTCGCAAAAAACGAATTTTTTTTTAAATTTCAAAAAATCCCATGTAATGTGAAAGCATTTCCGTAATATAGAGTCTAATGACAGTGGAAAAATTCAACTTAAGTAGAAAATAATTAAGTGATGAAGAAGTTTCAACTTTGAAATTGTCATCGCCTCAACGGCGGAATCGATAGCGCGTCTGCCCAAGGATTCGAGCCGGGCACTGACGAGGGTAGGTTCGAATCCCATCCGAAACACGTAAAATGTGAATTGAAGTTTTTTTCTGAGAAACTTCAAACCATACTTTTGATTTGAAAATATTCCAATTACTTCTTTACTTACTTGAGTTTAATTGATCTCAAAAATCCAAAATATTTTTATCAGTTTCTGTTAAAAGTAGACCGCCACCACCATTTTAGGCTGCTACGTGTAACTCAGAATTCACGTTAGAAAATTTTTTTTTGAAACTTTCTTTTAATGTTGTTTTGCTCCATGTACAAACGCTGGTGAGCTATTTAGTTTCCGACTTCTATCTCGGCAACTAATGAACGCGGTTTACCTAAAAACCATGGCATATTATTTTTAAAGATTCTTTTATTATTTTCGTGTTCTTTTTTAGCGGTGATCTTCAATACATCTCATCCTCCGTAAAACAAGAAAAAAAATTACATTAAAATAAATTATGCCCAATTGTCCGAAAATTGTCGTTTTGTATTTCTAGTTGAAACGTATTAAGATTAAGTCTGGTATCATCTCTCTGTGTAGCTATGTAAAATAGATCTATTATTTATTTTTGAAATTTTCTATAAAAACTTAATTCATCCTTTATCCATTTGATTCATATCTCCTTTTTTTCTTTAAATTTTTAATACAAAACTTTCGACGTTCTCAAGAAATCTGAGCAGTTAAAATCAAATTAATCCAAAATTACAATCACTACAACCATCACAATGAATGATGATGACTATTAAGAATGATATCATTTGGTTTATAATTTTATGCAAAAGTTTATAAAAAACAAAATATAATAAAAAAGAGAAAATTAATATTTAAATTATTAATCGAATTCGTGAAAATATTTTTTTTTTTTTTAGAAAATAGTTTTTAAGTATGAAGTGGGACGATGATTGAATTAAATGATTTGTCTGTGATAAATGCGATATAAATTTTTTTTTGTATTGTTAAAATTAAATTAAGTATATATTAATTTAATTGAATTAATAACTAAAGCTATGATCGGAATGAAAATCAAATTTATTTTGTTGTTGTTTTGTACAAATTCAATTATAATAGTTTAATTGTGATATTATTTCATGTGGTTAGAAGAAGTTGGTTGCTCATAGCCCGTTAATTTTTAATTTTTTATTATTATTTTGATTTATTACTATTATATAGTTTAATTTTAAGTTTTGTTATGTAACTTTAAAAAAGATTTATGGTTTTCGAATAATGATTAAAGAATGTAATTATAATTCGAATTCAAATCAGTTCTACTAATTTTAATGACAAAAGGAAGTAAAATAAAAATTCCAATTAATATAATTATGAACTTATTACTCCTGTTTGAGTACATATACCATTGTATGACTAATTCGACTTTTTATATCGGGTATAATAGCTGACTAAACGTCACTCCACACTTTGTATTACTGACAGCGTGACATTTCCCTTAAACTAATTCTTTTATTAACAATAAGATACAAATTTATTAATTTCAAGACAAAAACAATTAAACTAATTGATTGAACAAATTATCCAAACACTTATCTTAAACTTTTTTTCTTAGTTTGCTGTAACATATATTAATTCTTACCGTTTTACCTTTATTGCTATTTTTTTGTCTACACATTCAATTTTTATTGTTTGATAATTATATAATATATATATGTATAATAATATATATGTATACATTTTGTAACTCTTTAAAAGTAATTTAATTGAACTTACTTTTCATTTAAAGAACAAAAAAAAATAAGGTAACATTTCTCATTGGACTTTTTATTTTAAATGGATTTTTTGTAGTAATAAAAATACCATTTTCATTATTGTCGTGTGACAAACTCCATTATTTTGTCTCCAGATCTCTGTTATTGTTACTTTGGTTATTCTTTGAAAAATGTGCTTGATTAGTTAATTAACTTTTATTGACTTTTGTAGTAAAATGATGCTAAAATATGTGTTAATTAGAGATATCACATATCATTTGTAAATGATAAATTAACAGATGATTTATTACCCATACAAATGTGGACAAAAATAATCTTTATTTAAGTTTTATGAAACTTGTTGTAGTTTTGCGCAAATTCTTTGGATGTTACTATTAAAAATTAACATTTTTTAATCAATTCAATTAAAACAAGACATTTTAATATATACGTATCAATAAATGTTCAAAGGTTCAACAAACCACGAATAATATTTTCAATGTCATATACAAACCAACAGTCTACATATTTTTAGAAAACAGCATCCATTATACATATGTATATCATTACATTTATTAATTTAAATTATTTCAAGAATGTAATTCTCCCAAAATATTATTATAATTTTTCTTAAAAATTCCTAATAACAACTATTTTCTCACTTTATTAAATTATTTATCATGATATACTTACATTTTAAATAATCCGCCATATTGCAATAACTCACATATGGCAATAATAGTTTTCAGCCATTTTTTTATGTGTTTCTTGTCTTTTTAAATTTTATGATATTTTATTGTATTTTTTTTCAATCAATCAAATGAGATTTACTTTTAATTTAATAAATATTACAAGTAAACAGCAACAAAAAACTTACTTACAGATTCAATTAAATAAATTAGCATCATAAAAAATGAAAGTATAAAACTTTATATCAGCAAACCAGCCAATCCTTGTAATATAATAATAAAAAATAATTATTTTATTTATTATAATTTATTAATAATGAAAACTAAAATTACGTGAATTGATTTAATGATCGAATCGAAAATCCACAATAAAACCTGGTGGAGGGATGAAAACAAAGAAAAATAAGTTTATTTGTTTTCTGAGATAGGAGAGGGTTGATTAGCAGTAGTTCATCATAAAACGAAATAATTTGAAATTCTTTAAAAAATTTTAAGGAAGGGGGAGTCTTATAAGTTGATTGGTGATAAAGTCGTGATTGATTTAGCATCGATGAAAATTTTTTAGTTAAAATATAACGGATAGAAACGAACCAAAATAATCAGTTACATTTGTTAAATGTTATACCTATCTTTTGATTTAGAACATGATTCGGCCTTTCCATCTTTTAGACATATGTAAAATTAAGCGTTATTCATTAGACCCGGAACATGATGCTGATCAGCGCTTTGTGTATAGCGCAAATACAATCGTTGTTCAGATTTTCGATCTTTTCTGCAAAAGTAAATTTATATACATAACTCAGTCAGAACGTTTAAAAAGTTTTGAGCAGCGGTTCTTGGATGAGGAACATGAGTTAAATCAGCCGGAGCTTATATAAATAGCAAAAGATTTGCAAATTTTTTCTCGATTTGAACGTTTACTTTGCTTTAAAAGAACGGATTCAAATTTATATTGGCTTTTAACTCAAGTCTTATGACTCACGGTTTGAATTAAATGGAGTTACTTCTAGAAATATTCATATTCGTTCAGGTTATTTTCTCCACCGAAAAACGAATTTCCGATGGTGTGAGAACCATCATTTATAAAATTTAATGTGATCCTTTAGAAGTGTAGGTTAGATAGATTAGGTTAGGTTAGAGCATTATAGGGCTGATACGCAAACATTTTTTTTTAAATTTGGGATATTTTGTCCAACATCCAAATTGTAACAAATCATCCTCCAATGCAGCACGATTATAGTATATTTTCCTACAATAGATGAAAACTTTGTTTTTTTCGTGAGAAAACTAACATGTTTACGAACGAAACGTTTTTATCCCGCGTAGGAAATGCATTTTTTCTATGATAGTATAGATAGTATAGTATATATAATCGATATTTACTATAAATTATAAAATTAAAAATCGACAACATAACATTCAAAATTCATATTCTATTTTTTCATGGTTGTGTTGTTTAAAAAACTTTGTAAAATTATATGAAAAACCATAGCAACTACAATTTGTTTATGCTTTTTACACTAGTTGAAAGAGAACCCATTTTTACAGGGCATTAAGCGTGATGAAAATAAACTTTTCATATGCTATCATAGAAAAAGATTTTTATATGCAAATGCAGGTCAGAAATACCGAGGATCTTCGCGTGAAGGTTAATATGATAGTACAATATCTTTCATGCATTCTCAAATGGTCAACTCATTCCAAAATAACCTGTAGTCAGTCATTCATCAGCGCCATTAACCCACAAATTAACTATTAACTTGTTTAAAGTCAAAGAAAGCATAACAAATTAATTTTTTTTCTTCCAAATGACGTTTAAATTTACTCCATATATTCAGTAACAAAAAAATTGAAATGTTTTTTTTACATACAGATAAAAAAAATTAGTTACTAAATTATTGTATATTAGAAAAACTCACCAAATACATGGCGTCCAAACATAAGCAGATCTGCAGACTTCAACTGCTGAACTCAAATTCCTATAAAATAATGATCGATTGCGATCTACAAAAATTTGGTCTAGTACTATATTTCAATTAAAGTGATTGACCAATCACTCTCACCGATCACATACAATTGCTTTTTTTTAAAGGTTAAACGACAGACAAAATTGCAAAAAAATTAAATTCAAAAAATTGATATGAATTAAATAACATGAAATCAATTCACTTAAAAAGAAATAGAATAAAAAATAAACTAATCATTATGGTTGGATGAGCACTTGCACATGGTTTGATAATTCCGGATTTAGTTGAAAGATTACACTCGTCTGGCAACCAATTATTACAAAAACAACCAGTAATACGCTCCTGACCTCTTTTTTTGCCTTTCTCTAATGATGACACATTTTTTTTTTTTTTTTTTCAATATTGAAACAATATTTATTCCTGATGAGATGGTCTTCTCAATATAGTCTGATCAATCCCACAACAATTATCGGGAGATTTTTTTTCTATATATATATCCCCAAAATACTTCTAAGATTTTCCAAAAAAAAAAACATACAAATCACAACAAATAACGTTTAATACGTTTGTGCCGATCAGACCTGCCTTATTTTTATAACCAAATAAACTTGCACAGAAATCTCAGCTGTTGTACCAAGTAAGAGAAAAAACGTTAACTCCAACACAATATTTCGATATAGATTAACATGTACTTTATTTTTACGTTCAATCACGCTAAAATCTTGGATTTAAATATCTTAACTAAACATGAGGTTTCTTAATTTCAAATCCCAATTTGTGTTTAAGATATTTGATGTATAACTTTTATGTCTAGGAACTTCGAATACGTTATGAACCTTTCCTAGACTAATATTTTTGGTAACGTCATTACGATAAATGATTGAAGATTGCTGCTGTATTTTTAAGTTGTAAAATGAAAATGCATGTGTGTGATTGCATTTTTTAACGATACAATTTGAATGACAAAAAAAATCGGAATTCAAAAAATTTAAATATTTAGCTTACTTACATATAAAAAATAATATTAGTTTTCCACAATTTTCTTAATATTATAAAAAATGAAATTTAAATGTATTAGTAAACCGACATGAAAAATGACAAACAAAAAATATAAAATAAATATAATAAGTTTTTTATATCACTAAAATTATTCAAATCCGTTTGTTTTTTGTGAATGTTTTCATTAACCTTCACAAAAAAATTTCTTTCATAAATAATTTTAGATGAAAATAAAATAAAATGCATCAACTTATTATTACAGAATGACTTTGGTCTATGACTATTATCTCAAAAAATCTAAATTAAACCAGTCATTTTTGAAAATGTTAAACTACTTTTTCACTCTCTATTTTTTATTCTTTGTTTATTATTCTTATCCTTAAATAAATTTCGTTTTGTTTCGTAAAACATGTGACTAACGTTTGTGTGGACCAATGTGCTAAGGCGTTTACGACATGCGCACGGTATGGTACACATCATGTGCATGACATGTATTATGCACAATTTTGTGTACGGGGATCTTGTAACATGCACAATTAGTGCACATTTCACACACTTTTTTCAAAATTGTTTTACGGGATATTTCAATGGATCGGTTGCTGATAACTTGTTTCTAAAACCGTATTGGCTGTCATATCAAATAGATGTCTTCCAAAAGTTTGGATATATGTGAATTAATACATTTTAGAAAGAACTAGGAGTAGAGATATTGGTTTATAATTGGAAATAGCACCTTTTGTTCCTGTTGTTGGGACAGGTTGGACATTTGCCAATTTCCAGCACGAAGGAAAAATACCAGATGCGTAAAGGATTTATAAAAAATTTTGGTGAGAGTGTGTGCAAGCTCTTTTGCAAATGTTTTCAGAATAACAGGAGGAATGTTGTCCAGACCAGAGGCTTTGCTGTTGTTCAATCCCATTAAAAGTTTTACGACAATTTTGGGTTGAAAATCTCAAATTTGAAGCAAAGCGTTCCGCGAACAATACACCTTTCCTTACCGGGTCAGTAACGATTAAGTCACCATAAATGATAGGAGGGAAAAAAGATTTACAAGAATCTAAAGAAAGATCCAGAATTTAAAGAAAGAATTAAAGGCACTGTAAAAACTTTTTTCTACACCCGCACTATAATAATATACTTGTATGCCCATAATCCGTTTCATAATGATATCCATTGTAACGGCGGACTATTTTCAAATTTTACTCTGAAAATAATAGTTTTCAAACTCAATTATAATTTTATTAATTTTCTTAAATTGTAGTAAACGTAGCTACATTTTGCTGTACTACTGTTGACGGTTTAGTTACGTCATCAATTTCACTTAATAAACATGTTTATATAAATGATTTTTTTTAACTTGAAATTGTTTATTATTGATGGAAGGGGAAAACAGAAGATCGATGGTATAATATAAAAGTTCGAATTGTTTAAAACAATCGGATCAGTATAATTTGGAAATTAAAGAAAGAAACAATATATTGTTATAAAAAAATAGATTTATTTCAATTTATTGTTATTTGTATTATATTTCCAATAAAATTTAATTTAACTTTCAATTGTTTAAGTTTTTTTTAAAGTTAGTATAATTTTCTAAATTAAAATAAAATTGTGATGTGGTTGAAAACAAAAGTTATCTGTCAAACCGAAATAAAAAGTTTACATAAATAAATTCAAAAGCTAAGAATAAAAATTTTATCCTACGTGTTTTATCCTACTTAGACTTCTTTTAAATATACTAATTTTAATTTCAAAATCGTATTTATTTTGAAAAATTAAATAAAAATGGAACCTGATAAATCAATTAAAAGTTCGTTCGAAGATTTGTCGAATGCCCATGAAGAATTAAAGACTGAAAATATGGAGGGGCTGAAATCTCACAGCTCTGAGATATCAAGACTTCGGTCTGGGTTAAGGATTTTGATATAGTTTTCGGCAAAAAACTTTTATGAGGAGATGGTTTTTAGTTTTGGGCAGCGATGTATATCAAACATAACTCTTTGTTAAAGTAATAGTATTTTTTATCTCTGTTTAAAAATTTATTACAAAACTAACACGAAACATCAATACGTTGCCGGAAAATTATAATCAAAATTCCAAAAATATTGTTAAATTAAATAAAACCAAACTTTTTCAAAATTCCAAAAATATTCCAAAAATTAGAATAATATCAAATATTTAAATTTTTTCTAAATTCCAATAATATTTCAAAAATTCTTAAAAATTCAAACTTTTTCCAACATTCTAAATATATTGCAAAAATTATTACAAAATCAAAATTGAAATTTTTTCAAAATTCCAAAAATTATAATAAAATCAAAAATTAAAAATTTTCCAAAATTCTAAAAATATTCCAAAAATTTTTACAAAATCAAAAATTAAAATTTTTGCCGAAATTCTAAAAATATTGTAAAAATTATTACAAAATCAAAAATACAAACTTTTTCAAAATTCCAAAAATATTTCAAAAACTATAACAAATTCAAAAATTTCCATGTCCAATTTCATTTTAAATTACATTTACGTCATAAAAACAGCTACATTTTCTTCCAAAAAATTGGCTAAAAAAATAAATGAAATCATTTTTTTGACACGCTTGACATTATTTTTTGACAAACTTATAATGCCATAATTCTCTATAATAATAATAAAATATCATGTCACAAATCATTAATTTTATTTTTTTGTAGAAAATTGGGTAAAAAATAAATAAAAACCTTTCTTTTGACACACTTGACAACATTTTTTGACATACTTATAATTCTCAATAATAATAATAAAATTTCATTTCAAAGAAACAATTTTATTTTGTTCCAAAAAATTGGGTAAAAAACTAATTAAAAATCTTTTGACACACTTGACAACATTTTTCTGACAAACTTATAATGCCATAATTCTCAATAATAATAATAAAATTTCATTTCAAACCAATAATTTTCTTTTTTTCCAAAAAATTGGGTAAAAAAATAAATAAAAATCTTTCTTTTGACACACTTGACAACATTTTTTTGACAAACTTATAATGCCATAATTCTCTATAATAATAATAAAACTTCATTTCAAACAAACAATTAATTTTATTTTTTTTCCAAAAAATTAGGTAAACAAATAAATAAAAATCTTTCTTTTGACACACTTGACAACATTTTTTTGACAAACTTATAATGCAATAATCTAGATTTTGGTCTCACATACCAATCCCGACCATCAAGATTTTTCCAAATTCAATGTTCCTACTCGTAATCACTTAAAATGAACGTTTTTTAAGCAAAAAATATGCAAATTTTCTTGTTTTGACACCTTTTCGATTTTTTTGACACACTTCCGGTACAGTCATCGAACACATCGTCCTTGCGGCTCTTCCTATTAAGTAAACCTATTTTTAGAAAAAAAAATTTTTCAAATCCGTCCAGCGGTTTTCTAGATTTCGTCGGTTGTGACGGCCGGCCGGCCGACAGACAGACATACATTTTTTTTTTTTTTGCTTTTTTAGAATCAGGAGGTCCTAAAACGTCGAGAAATGCCAAAAAAAGTGGGGGTAAGAATTTCACTTTTGGCTCATGAATGTAATACTTAGGTCTTTCAGACCGAAGTAAAAAACAAAAGTATACACAGTAAAAAATTTTCGTTGAAAATTACATGAAATTTCAAGTGGGCAAATTTGCCGACACTTTTCACATAAAATTGCATTCCATATAAAATTTACATAATCGTGTAATTTTCAATTTTTGAAACCTTAAATTTACTATCTAAGTAATGTACTAGTTTAAATGAAAATATTTGTAATATTTCGAGAGTAACCAACCAACTATATTATACGAGACAAAATTTGCACAATTACATTAAAAACAATTTAATTTTACATACTCGAAGTAATATTAAATAAAATTCACATAAGTTTTAATGTAAATTTAAGAGAAAAACTGAGAGGCATTGAATATGGAAATGTGGGGGAAAATAGTTGTTAATTATTGAAATTAAAATCAGTTTAAAGAAAATTGCTGCTTTTATTATTTATTAAAAATATTGACATTTTTTAAAAATCAGTAATATTTCATGCATATGTAGGAAAAACAAATTCTGTTATTAAAAATGAAAATTGTATATGTAAACAATAAAATTTTAGCATGGCTATGTAAAATTGAAACAATAGTTTTATATTATTTAATTAAGATCTAAAGTGCTCCTTTTTGTGTTGAGTCTATCGGCCGATCGTAGGAAGTATGCTGCCATTATAATAAGTATAATCTTGTCCTTATGCAATTGCAGTTTGGGTCAATGATTATTCAATAAAACACTAAATCATTTTATTATTTTCGTCTTGTTCTGAAATTACAATAAATATACAAAAATAATTTAGCAAAATCTGAACTAAATAAGTTTTTAAATTGTTTGTGGATGCTAATGATTTTGACTAAATTACAAAGAAAACCAACTTTTATGTACAGTATTGATACATGTATTTTATGTACAGTAATACATACCATTTTATAAGTGTCGTATAAATAAATATACATATTTCAATATTTTTTATTTATTTTAATCATACTTAAACACAAAATTATTTAATATAATCACTTGTTTTTTATTCACAAAAGCTCTCGATGTTTTCTCATCCAAAACTCAATGACAATTCAGTTTCAGTTCAGTTCAAGTTTCAGTAAATTACAATACTCGCAATACTTTACAAGAAATAAATTATAAATTTAAATGCAAAATCAAAACTACATGAATAGTGTGCCATTTTTTTACTCTTTTCGGTAAATTTTAAATTATAGTTGAAAAATACACGATAACACAATTTTACATGAAAAAGGAATTAAAATTGTCAATATTTGAAATTTTTACAGTGCCAAATTAAATTTCCGCGAAAAATCTAACAAAAATTTTGTTGAAAATTCAATTTTTTTTTACTGTGTAAATGAGGATAATGAAACAACAGTTTGATGGTTTCTGAGACATGGTTGGAAATGGACAACTTATGAAAAGTCGAAGGGAATTATGTGTCGTTAGTTATACAAGGACACTAGAAAATGGAACAGTTGTAGAGAATGAAGAAAATATTGTTGTTCAAACTGGTGATGTTATGAAAGTTTTTGTTTGTGATGGTAGTTTTATCCATTCACATGTTGCATTGATGAAGGAAAACTATTACAGCGATGGATGTTGTTATGAATTAAAACGTCAAGACGTACTTTATATGATGTTGAAAGACAACGTTCATCAGGAAAATAAATGTAAGTTTTTTTTCTTAAATTTTACTTTGTATAATTTTTGATTAAATTATTTTTATATTAGTAAATTAATATTATGTTTCCGTGATTCAACGAAATAAGAGATTTCCAAGTGATTATGTGTTTGTGTATGAAGTCAGTGGTTCAGTTTTAATATAGTTTTTGAGCTATCCTGCGTAAATTAATAAATAACATTTCAATAAAAGTTCAAATTCTAATACCATTATGATTCAGATGTTTCATAACGATACAGATTTTCAATCAATTGTATGTAACCCATAAATTTTCAATCAAGCATGCGGTGCATTTGACGTTTGTCCTATAGATTCTTATCTAATTGTTTTATTTGTCAAAATCAGTATTAAATTTTCGTAGAATATAGCTAAACTTCGATAATTATATTATGAAAATGTCTGATATCAGCGATATAGAAGACCATCGCTACCATCGACTCTTCCAAAAATATCGGAGAAAGTAGAAAATGCAGTACAAAATATTTTACCCAAAAAATCTAAGAAAGTGTACGAAAAACTATATCAACCATCCATTAATTAAAATTTTGTAGAATTTTTTATAGAAATATGAGTAATTGCTGTTATTGTGCTCAATAGAAATATAAATATAATATTTATAGTTCTTCATTCTTCATCGAGTGTAGAAAAAATAGCGTATACAACTCTCATGTAATGGTTATTACATGATCGTTGCATAATATACTATTATCAGAACAATTTCTGAAGTTTTGCCGCTTTCTCTCTGTCGATCTCTGCTTTTTCGTTTTCAATTATCTCGTTTGATAAACAGGCTTTTAAATATTGGGATCGATTAACAGGAATTTTGTTATGAATTGTTATGGGCCAGAGAAAAAACGAACAATGGTCCTTACAAGGTGGTACAGCTGGTCCAATTAATGACCAAGATTGATGACCAGTATTGCAGCAATAATCGAGTACTGGCCATGACTGAGCTTTTAAAAAAATACAAAATATCATATGTAAATTTTAATAAATTAAATACAAAATAATTAAAATATGTAATATAAAAATCGATTTTTATTTTTGTTTGAGTACAATCGAATCTTAAAATTAAATAATTTAATTTTATGATTGCAAAATTGCCTTTTCGATTTCACACATTGGATTTTTGCTAAATATTCAAGCACTTTTTCCCTATCCACAAATTAAACAAAGTCGGACAAGTGCGAATATAACTCGCTCGCCGAGAGTTCCGTGTATATAATATTATACCATTTTCGTATGTAAACCCAATTTTAGAAATAAACCAAAAACGGCACATAACAAAACGAATTGTTTTGGACTTGAAATACTTCTTTTTTCATATGACAAATGATGAGCCGACCGCTATAGTTTTCGTTCAATCTTTCGTTCAATCTTCTTCAATCTTCGCTTCTGTAATGTTCAAAGATATGGAGGACGGGATAGGAAAATTTTTTCATATTTTTGAAAATAAGTCGAGAAAACTGTGTTCTCGAAAATTACAAAATATTGTTTTGAACAACAAAAAAAAAATAACACAATTGTCTACATCCCCACAAAAGTATTTTATTCTCCTTATCTTCTTTCGGATACAACATGTTGTTGCATTCTTGACAAAATCTTATACCGACAAATGCAGGTCCATCATCATGTACATCATATCCATACATTATTTATAACAAATTTTTGTTAGCAATACAATCAATTAATAAACATAAAAAAGAAAGACCTTATTTTTATAAAATAAAAGCCATAGTTAACTGTTTGTTATGTTGACAATTTATCTTTTGAACAAAATTTAAATAATGTCCCAATCGAACATTTAATCGATTATTTATAGCTAGATTGTCGATCTGTTTCTTTATAATTATACTTTTCATCGCACACAAATTTAAAATTTCCTCATATAATCTCAACATAAAATGCTAGTCAAAGTCCATATATCATCTCAATAAACAATTCTGGTGAAACGAGAAAATATTCTACTTGACAAAGACAAACATTCTACTTTTTACAAATTTAAACAACCGTTTTATATCTACCTACATATAATATTATAACAAAAGCTTTACATAACAAAATTTTTATTAATTATGTAGATAGAAACATGTATTACTGATTGTGTGACGCAACAAAGCAATTACCTGAGAAAATGTTAAAAATTGGTTTATTGACATGTAGCACACTGCACACATAAATGTTTTTATGTTTGTTGATAAAAATTATTTAAATATAATGAACTGAAATAAGGTAGGAACAGCAATAAAATAGTAAATCATTTAGAAAATTTCTTTAGATATGAATATTCTTGTTTTAAAGTAATAATCGAAATAGGCCCGTCGTTCTAATTTTAATTTTAAAATTAATTACAAAAACGTTTTATTAATTTTTTTTTTTTCAAAAGATTAACTAATCACCTATCAAACAAAAAAATTAACACACTTAATATGAAATATTCATTATTCAGACTCTTTGAGTATCCGAAGAGAACTGGCGTCTTTATCTCAGCTGAACACATACTATAGTAGTATTTGTAAAACACACAAAGGGCTCCGATATTGCGTCTATGATCGAGGGCATCCAAAGAGGTTGTTAAGTTAGCATCATCAATTAACTTGCATGCACGACGTTAAATTTTGGTACGGTAAAATAAATTCGCGTGTTTTGATTTTTTAAAAAAAAAATCCGATTTTGATGCATCGCTGTTCGATATTGAATGTTCCAATTTTTTCGATTGAGTATAAAAAATCGTCTCAGCTTGATAATAACTACCCCTTCTAGTTAACCATCAGAACTTATTGTCAGAACTTGATAAATAATCTTGTAACGTTAGTTGATAAAGATTCATAATTATATCTTAACTAGCGGGTATCCCGCGGGCTCCAACCTCTTCACTCATTCTCCCGCATGCATTGCTTCCGCAACATCCTCATCCTCTTTTCATCCGGCTTTGACACAATTACTATCCATCATAATACAACCTTCTCCAATCTATTCTGTATGCACCTTTTGCTTAACTAATTTTACAAAAATACTTAGTGAGGTGTACTTTAAATTTTTATACGATATATATTTCTGATTGTTTCGTTAGGCAAGTTTAATAACAAATGGATGGAAATAATAATTAAAAGAAAATGCTTTTGTTTTCCTTATTTTATTTACAAAAAATGAAACTATGCAAAAATAATGATGGAAAAAATATTATATGATTTTTAGCACCACCTGTCAAATTAATAATTAATTACCTTATCAATATGAAAATTCTATAAATTTGAACGAAACGGCTGAAAGACAATAGCAATAACTTTAAAAAACTACATTATCGATAAATTTAAAATTCAAATGCCGTAAATGAAATTTTTATTAATAAAAAGGAATAATTTTTATGTTATATAAAAAGAATAATAAACAAAAACAATAAAAAATAAATATAGTGTCTGCATTGAACCCCGGACCTTTCTCACAAACCTCTACATCGATAATGACGACAAAATTTTGTACTGATTATTTTGAACTTCTTTTTATTAAATCTATTTAAATTATTAAATTTATAAAAATGTATATTATAACACAAACTGTTTTTTGCACCAAAAATATCCAAAATTTTAAACGCGCATTCTTTTTAAAAAATGTCAAAAATCTATATTTTTCTATTTTTTTTTTTTTTTTAAATAAAAAGTGTTGTGTAATAGGGTTTAGAATATGTGTCACAACAACACATAAATACCTTTTAAGACCTAGGTCTACACCTAGGTCGCACAACAACTGGCGTTCTAAGGTGTTGATTAACGGTTTTTTTAAACCTCTGCGGTTTGAAGCCACCTGAGACTAAGGGTTCCGGCAAACTATTCCATTTGTATGCAGTATTTGTATTATATATTTTTCTATGCTGTTATGTTTTCTCTATTGAACAATTTTCCTGCCGCAATATGTTTTTGATTTAAGTAAAATTAAATCTAATCCATTTCAACCAATTAATTGTAATGAAGATTTAATCTTGTAATTAATAACCTTATTATAAATACCATTTAGCAATTTTATTATTTAATTTATTAAATATTCCCAAAAAATTAGAATGTTCTATGAAACTTTCGAAACTCTAACTTTTTTTTATAATACATATTACATATCTTGTGACTAATTGAAAATCAAAAAATATTAAAACAAAAATTACCATTCAATATTCTATTGAAAAAAATTTAATTCCATTCAAAAACAAACAAAAGTATTGAGAAAAAAGATACTCGATCACAACAGAAAATAGAAAAAATGATAAAGAAAACAACAACAAAATATATAAAAAACAGAATAGCCACGGAATATTTCTTCTAAAAAACTGAAGAAAATATTGTAGATGTCGTAAAGATCTTCTTCTAAATTTTGCTTCGTACTGACGTCATACTGTATTAAAAGACAATACCAATAACCTTAAAAAACTACATTAGCGATAAATTTAAATACCGTCGATTTTCCACAGCCTTAAACTGTGTATAAATCAGTCTTTTGTGATGAAGATTTCATCTCATAATTTGAAAGAGAAATACATGCTCAAATAGTAGTTTTTGTTTTTTCTTATTTTATTTCGCGGGAATGAAATTATAGAAAATAACGATCAGAAAATCACTATTATAAGATTTTTAGCACTGCTTGTCAAAAAAACAATAAATTTTCTTGTTATTATCGAAATGATAATAGTTTGAACAAAATGGGAAAACACAGTAGCAATAACTTTAAAAAACTACATTATCGATCAATTTAAAATTCGTAAAACGGAATTTTGATTTTTATGCATTTATGAATAAAAAACAATAATTTTAATGTTATTTAAAAAAAAATTGTAAAAAACAATAACAAAATATACCACGCCAGGAATTGAACTTTGGACCTATAGACCTATAGTGCATCAGTTGACCTCGGTACCCATAATGCAATTTGAGCGTTACGCTCGTAGTAGTGGGATAGATAGCCGCAACGTTCACTTAATCAAATCACATTGATACGCATCTAACCGCATTTTTTCTCAAACTATAGAATAACGATTGTTTTCATATAAGTGACTTACATTCGTCGCTTTAATAATGAAATGGCGTATACGCAAAAGTATAGTTTCGAGATATTTGAGTTTAAAGTTTGATGTGCGCATGCATTTGCATGGACGTTAATTTATAATTTATTAATTTTTACCCCCAGTCATAAAATAATTCGAAAATGTAAAAACGCCAATTCAAAGATACCCTTATGGGGAATGCAGCGCACCTATTATATAAAAACAACGTATAAATAGCATACGTTGTTTCATTATTAAAGCGACGATATATCTTATTTTCTATTTAAATGATTAAATAAAATCGGTTTAACCTTAACCGAATTCCGAAAAGATAATTTCAAGAAAATGATCTTTGTAATAATTCAGAAAAAAATAATATCATTATTGTTTGTGTTGATTTTCTTACATGAAACATAGTTGAAAATTGGTAGAAAAACATAAATATAAAATTTATGTATTGAAAACATTTTTTTTTTGTTTTATCGCCTTACAGTTTTTTTTATATTATTGTGAAATATAAAAACTTATCGCGTAAAAACACAAAATACAAAAGAATTTGACACCTGAACATGAATTGATTTTAATTTGAATTTTTAATTTGTATATTATTTTGTTTTGAATTTATCCTTTGTACTTGTTTGAACGCCAGTGGTGGTGTTTTTTAAAAATATAAGTCCACATAGTTGTTTTAGAACAACAGAAATCATAAATTTGAGTTAGTTAGTCTCGTTTTGATAGTGAATAGTCTTATTCCTAAGATCTATTGTTTTTTAAATAGAATTAAATTTTTCATCTCCGATCTTTAAGATGTTGGGCCAATAGGAATCGAAATTCCTTAAAAATTTTCTCAATGGAAAGGTAATACTGCAAGAATAAAGTTCAACATTCATTTGCTTTTTCAATGATAACAAGAACTTAGGACCGACAAGCTCCCACAGGCTTAATCAAAAACTAAAAAGCGCCACAACTTTGTTAATATTTTTTGCGTATCTTGTATATTTGTTCATTTTTTATTGTTCGGTTAAATTTTTTGTGTCATTGAATTGTGTTTCATTTATCGGTGTTTTGTTGTTATATTTTTTATGTTTTTACTTTAGTTTTTCTATTAAACAAAAGAGTAATCCGCGCGCGGTCTTTTATAATTTTATATATTTTTTTAAGATGGAAAATAAGAAAAAGTAAGCTAAACTATACAGAATATATAAAGAAAAGCCAGGTGTTCGGAATAAATATTTGACATGTTAAACTTAATGGAAAATATAACAAAATTTTTATTTAAAATAAAAAAACTAAAAGAAAAATTGTTTTATTATGCGTTTTTTCTATACATTTTTTGTCATCAAAAAATAATTTAACAAGAGACGGAAGTTGTTTTGGAATTTAATGATTAGATTTATCAATAGATTTTGTTTGTTTTTAATGGTTATTGTGGTATTAATGTGTGTTTTGTTTTGTGTTAGAACTAAAATGTACGTTTGTAACCAATACTAAGTATAACGTGTAATTGTTTTATCTACAATCAGAAAATTTATGAATTAAAACATATCTATGAATAAATAACTATTAAATATATTGTTTTTTTATTGTTTAAATTCAAAAACCATAAATCAATTGATTGAAAGCCATAATTTGTTAATTTATTTCCGGTTTAATTATACATCAACCTGGTTTGAAATCGATATATTCATTTACAAAAAAAATATCATTCATGATGCAATTACGTTAGTTTAATCCTGTTCTTAATCATTCATATATTATTGTGACATCAATAAAAATAAATTAATTAATGAAATATTTTTGTAATTTTTATGTTATCTTATAAAAAATCTTATCGTCTAAGAGTCTAACAATATTTCTTGATTATTGTCTAATACTATTCTTTTTTATTTGTAATCGTGTTTTCTAATCATATGACCATAAATGAAAATTTCATTCATTCGTAAAAATGTTTGCACTAAACGGTATAATAACGCGATGATTGAATTAATAATAAATTGATAAGATGAGATAAACCTTATATTACTCTCCAAAAATCAAGTTTTATCACACACTTGTTATTAAGACTTTTTAAGCTAAAGAACTACTATACAATCTTACCAGGGTTAAGAAAACATTATTACATTAAAATTATTAGAAATTCCTTATAATTATATCAAGATATTATTTTGCTACTTTCAATCATTCGAAAAAATAAAAAACTTTAAATATATAACTTGATTTTATTATATTGTCCAGATGCGTTATCTTTGAAGCAAAACAACTAAACTTGAAATTACTGAAAATGGATGGATATTGGATTCTATTCTTATTTTGGCAAATTTATTTCATTTTATTGCATTAGCTACATACAGAAAATCTTCAGGTTTGTTAATTTCTATGGGTCTCTAACAACAATTTTTTTTTGTAACACATAGTAGATTGTTTTAAATGACATTAAAAATATTAGAGACAAAACATAAAACAATATTTCATTAATAAATTCTATAATCAAAATGGAAGGAGATAAAGTTAACAAATGGCATAAAAAATTACAATATCAATAAAATTATTGTTGTGTGATATTGTTTTGACAGGTGTCAGTTATTATCAATACTAACAATGTTTTTTTTTGTGTTCTCTAAAATAGGATCGAACGTTTGATTGAATTTGATATTATAGAATTGCAGTTAATTGGGTTTTTAAAATTGAAGTAGGGCGGTTATAAAAATTGTAGTACGTATCAAACAACACAATTATTTAAGTTGTGGAAGCTTTTCTGACTAAAATGCAAAGGATTTGCAATAATTTTTTTAAAATAATAAACAAAACCTTCCTATTGGTAGCAAAACATACAAAGCTAGGCCAAGGTAACATATAGTTTTGAATGGGTTGAGTTGAAACTTGAGAGCTAATATATTATACCAATAAGAAAAAAAACGAAAGTGAATATAAACTATTAGAAATGATACCGCTGAACATATTACTTGATGTTCCTTATTTTCTTCAAATGTATATAAAACAAACTTAATATTCTATTATTTTTATCTTTTAGGACAACCGTTCTTTGTAAATTTCGATTACTTTTTCAAAACCATGCATCGAGGTGAAGAACGAATTAACAAACTTGGTGCCAAACATAGATAGTTAACTTCAAATATTAAACATACATCATAGTAAATTTTTAAGATATATATGCGGTGCTAAGCTAATATTTATAAGTGTCGAATACGACAGGTTACCACTAAATAATTATAAATCGGTTGATGTGAATTACACTTAAACTATTGTTTTATTATTTTAGTTTGAATTACTTCAATTATTTTTACAAGGGTAGAACGATACAAAATTTTCAATTGGCGCTGCGTTCATGACATCCTTCCCCCGTGGATCTTCATGATTCACTAGCTTCCAACACAGCTAATTTATGAACAGAACGTCTCAGTCTGCCATTTTGTGTGTTAATTATTGCAGATCTGTTTTGACCATCTGGTGCTTTGAGAACTTCCATTACCCTTCCTCTTGGCCACTGACTTCGATTTGAATCACATATCATGACTAAATTGTCAACTTCAACTGTTGTTGTTTTAGTATTCCATTTTTCTCTACTAATTATGGTTGGTAGATATTCATTGATCCAACGTTTTCTGAAACAATTTTTGAGCTGTTGGGCGATACGCTATTGTTTTCTGGTACAAAGTTTTAAATCTGGATCTGATGGTGTTTGTGTTGAATTGATATTATCGATCAAGAAATGATTCGGCTTTAACGGGTCCTGATCTTTAACGTGAGATGGTGTAGTGAAGAGCTTCTTCGCGGCATAGCAGCGAAGTGGCATTGCAGGTTGCGCACCTGGATGAGATTTATTTAGCCCCAAGCTAGCTTCAGCCTATGGGATCGAGAAATGATTCCTGCTGCTCCATTACAAATAACAGTGTTGTACGCGTATTTCGAGACCAAATGAACGGATTAAAAAAAAATTAAACAAGTGAAATGAGTAGACTCTGGCGACCCCCTTATGCGAAAGAACCACGATCACCACGTCTAACCCCCCCATCATTCACAGCACATATGCACACGTTCTCACACCTCATACACTAACATGCACACTCATATACCCAGACACACACACACTATGGCCGATTAGTCCTATAAGCTAGTAATATTACTATTGCTTATATTATCATTAAGTTGGTTATTATTATTATTATCATTAGTTTCATTTAAATGTAGTAATTGTTTCCAATTAAAATTGTATTCAATTTTACAAAATTATTGGAAAATGTAGATATTTCGTTAAAAACTGGACTAGTAAAATTATGAATATTGTTACGGTTGTTATTGTTAGAAAGTGGTACAGGATTATTCATATTAGATGAAAATATGGTAGAAGTAGTAGAACATGAAATAAAAGCATTTTTGAAAGGATTTGCCTGATCATTCGTTATAATAGCATCACTTAGACTTATAAGTGTATCATTGATTTGTGTATTTATTGTTTCAGTTGCAAGTTTCAGTTACTTTGAACTATTTAGGTTTAATTATACTAATAAATTATTGACATATCCCTTTTGTTGAAGCTGTATATGGTTCCGGTAAACCTCCATAATTAGTACAAGTGCCATCAGGAGCCTTGTAACGGAAATACTTAATCCTGTTAGTAACTCAGAACACATAGTAAATCTATTAGCTATCATTCCCTTTTCTTTTCTTTTACAATTTTGTAATGAAGCGCTTTCTCACTGGCGAACCAATGAGAAGGAATTAGCAGGAAGCGTACCTAGCGAGATTGATTTTCTTGCCCCAAGCTAGCTGCAGCCCATGGGAACGATAAAGAAACCCTGCTACTTCAGCACAAATACGGAAATGTACGCTATTAACGAAAATATTCAGAAATGGAAAGAAATACAAGTGGAAAAATGGAGACTCTGGCGACCCCGGTTGCGAAAGACTCACGATCAACACGTCCAACCCCCACGTTCACTCACATACGCCCACACACACACACACACACTCACATTCACACCCCTTTATCATTATGACCTAAGTAATAAAAATAAATTTACTCACCCCATGATTAAACCCCGTCCTCCTATTCTGCTTCCATCAGCCCTCCATCCGCACGTGGATCACGTTAGGAATCTCTCGACAATATTTGGTATGATAACAATGTTGAATGAAATTGCACGTACAAACGTGGTACGAAATGTTAAGTAGAAACGTTATGTATATTCGTAAAATTTGGTTGGATCAAAAATGAAGTAATTGATGTAAAATAGTGTTGAATCAAAAACTGATGTAATTGATGTAAAATATTGTTGAATCAAAAATGATGTGTAGAAACGTTATATATATTCATAAAATTTTGTTGGATCAAAAATGAAGTAATTGATGTAAAATATTGTTGAATCAAAAAAAATGGTAAGTAGAAACGTTTTATAAATTTGTAAAATTTTGTTGGATCAAAAAATGAAGTAATTGATGTAAAATAGTGTCGAATCAAAAACTGATGTAATTGATGTAAAATATTGTTGAATCAAAAATAGTAAGTAGAAACGTTATATAACTTCGTAAAATTTTGTTGGATCAAATATGATGTAATTGATGTAAAATTCTGGCTGAATCAAAAATGATGTAATGGATGTAAAATATTGTTGACTCAAAAATGATAAGTAGAAACGTTGTATCTGGTTGTAAACATAAGCGCCGAATCAAGTTACAATCACAGGTGAGTATGGTAACAATTATAGCAATTACGGACGAATACGTTGACACATAACGGTTGCAGGATGTTTTGAAATCAAGAACAAAATGTAATAAATTGTACCAGTACCAGTTAAATTATTCGTTGAATAGAACTGTAATAATTTTGTATCAATGAAGGTGAAGCAATACGGTAAAAGGTGATGGTTGACGCATGCGTTGAAATCCAAAAAAGATGTAATAAATTGTACCAATACTAGTTAAATTATTTGAGGAATTAGAACTGTAATAATTTTGTAACAATGATGGTGAAGCAATACGGTAAAGGGTACTGGTTGACGTATGCGTTGAAATCCAAATAATGATGTAATAAATTATACCAATACTAGTTAAATTATTTGTTGAGTCAGAACTGTAATAATTTTGTAACAATGATGGTGAAGCAATACGGTAAAAGGTACTGGTTGACGTATGCGTTGAAATCCAAATAATGATGTAATAAATTGTACCAATACTAGTTAAATTATTTGTTGAGTCAGAACTGTAATAATGTTGTATCAATGATGGTGGAGCAATACGGTAAAAGGTAATTGTTGACGTATGCGTTGAAATCCCAAAAAAAAAGATGTAATCAATTGTACCAATACTAGTTAAATTATTTGAGGAATTAGAACTGTAATAATTTTGTAACAATGATGGTGAAGCAATACGGTAAAAGGTAATGGTTGACGTATGCGTTGAAATCCAAAAGAAGCAATAAATTGTAATAATACCAGTCAAACTATTTGTTGAGTTAGAACTGTAATAATTTTGTAACAATGATGGTGAAGCAATACGGTAAAAGGTACTGGTTGACGTATGCGTTGAAATCCAAATAATGTAGTGCAAATAACAAACACGAAGGTACTATCATACAAATTTATTTAACAGTAATCTGATTCACTATCATCTGCCAGTTAGATTAATTTAATTAATTATTCTATACATTGGTATTGGAAAAAAAATATGTTCATACGATGAAAAGAAAATTGTTCATCCATCTACCACTATATTAATATTATCAACTTCTTAGATTACTGATTTTGTAATTTGATATTCTACACTATAGGACAACACTATTCTTAATTAATTTAACAATTTAAAAGCTTTTATAGTTCGAGTTACGTTAATTATGACTAGAAACACGTATCAGAAAAAAAACCAAAACATGAAACAACTCCGTTACACCGAGTAGTTACGATTTTTCGATTTCAATTGGTTAGACTATGTCGTTTAGATTTTTTTTCTTTAATAATTAATTTGATACCCTATTGACATTGAAACTTTTCACAGTTTTTATAACTTAACATGAATTTAAAACTTTTTATAATTTTTATAACTTAACATAAAGTTAGTAATTTAGAATTTTTATTTAACATGAATTTAATAAGTTAGAATTTTCATAACTTAACATGAATTTAATAAGGTAGAATTTTCACACGACAATAAACGAGATAATAAGTAACTCCAATACCCGGCCTCAACATAACACATCCGATGTCAAATTGAACACGCATCAAAACAAAGAGTCACCATTGAAAAAAAACTCACATGCGTCGCAGTTTATATACGTATATATATTGTTGGTTGTTAATTTACGCAACACAAACAAATAGAAATATTTTTATTTCGTTTAACATTTATTAAATTGAATTTTTCTGTATAATTAAGACGTACCGTTGTGTGGCCTTTCCTTCTTGTTATTTGAAAACTCATAAAACGGCACAAAACATATATATTTTTTTTTTTGGTTTGTTAATTTAACTAACACGGCACAATAAATTCCAATAGAAAAAGGAAATCAAAACTAAAAGAGTTTAGACTTCTACAACACAAACATATAGATTTTATTTTTTTGTTTGTTTTGTTTTAAATTAAACTAGCACAACACAACATATGAACTTTTACTCAAATTGGCCGGATTTTTAAAATTCAAATTTTTCATTCCCAAAATTTTAAATGCCAACTCATTAAATTTACAATGACATCTCCACAAGTCAATGTCATGAATTCCAATTAGATAATCGAATGATAAATCAAGACTAAGAGAGGGAACGATGTACAGTGGCTCATTATATAGTCAAATTTTTTTCCTCGAAATAACTCGAATACAGTGTTTTAGATGTAATATAATTAATTTACATCAGATTTTCAAATTGTTGGGAACTTATTATAGTTCACAAAACCGTTTGCCATTTGACAATATTGTACGAAGATATGGTTTGGACACAGAATATTTCCGACACATCCATAATATGTATAATTGAATTCAAAATGAATCAAATACAGATGCGATCAATGTTATGATGTTTAGACATTTAATAACTACATTCGGCAATATCAATACAGTGAAGTTCAGATCAATCACGGAAGGATTGTTTAAAGCAAAACACTCATACAAAGACAAATCAAATGTTTAACAAAGCAAAAATAGTAATTCATTGTATGTTGACGATTGGAAACAAAATACACGTAGCCGTTATGAGGTTTTGAAAACTTCGGTGTTTCATTACGGTTTGTGTTTTAGAGAAAAATTCAAACCCAAGTAGTATGGCGAGAACAGTCGAATGGAAATATAGCGCGCGTCAATTTTAGTGTGTGGTAAGATTAAATTCTGATTAAAGTTTAGCGGTTATACGGATGATGATTAAAGAAAATTATCAATTAATCCAAATTAACCAACACTATATTACATTAATGAATAAATAAATCAGGGTAATTAGTGCCATTTTCTTTCTCCTATACGTTTGTCCACCTATTGCAGATTTAGTCAGATTTTAAGAAATATAAGGACGCTATGAGTTAAGGAAACTACACGACACATGAATATTGATGATGAAGGGATGAGAAACCATTACATGCGGTACGGATTAATATAAGGAACAACAACTAAGGAAGCTGCGACTATAATATGCTATATTATCCCAGACTATCCATTACAATTTCCATCAATAGGTTATTGTTAATAAATGACTAAATCCCATAATATAATGCACTAATGAAAATTTTACATAAAAAAGAAAGAAAACATATACTGGTAAAGTGTCAACTCCTACCATGCCAACTTATAACCTGTAAATTTATTTTCGGAAAGAAACCATAATCAAGGCTCCAATTATAGATTCATTCGCAAACACATCCACATCCCGTGCATACACACACACGTACACGCACTCACGCACCCATTCATACATACATGCACACCCTCACATATATATTAAAAATTACTCACCCCATGGTTTGTCCAGATCCCACTTCCGCAGTTCAATTCAGTCGCTCATCCTTAACCAGCTCATAAATCGGTAAGTTCCGCACTCAGAATCTCAGCGATGTTGCAAAGAAATTGGTTCAATCAAACTTGTAGTTGATAGTAGTGAATCTCTTATGTTTTTTTGTATTTATTACCGAAAATGTATCAACAAAGAAACTCAGCAGATCGGCTGATAACCAAGTATATCCACACACCAAAAGAAAATGGCTAACCCGGAAACGTATCCAGAAATTCAGCACACGGGAGGTAGCATGCGGTAAGATATCTGAAGCGAATTATGATTTATCTCCCCGACTTGTTCACTGGGTCACTCCACCTTGATGCATGAGCTAACACAGATTATCTCCACCAGCAATTTCTATCTTTGATTCCTATTAGGTAACAATTCGTGTCAGAAAAATTCTTTCGTTTTTGTTTTGAATTATTTTTTCACGTATATTTATATTTTATATCAACACAGAGTTGTAAATGAATTTTTTTGTTAAGATTACTTCTATCAACTATCACAGTTCATAAGAAAACACAAAAACTACTAAATTTGTAATTTATAATAACACCGATGTACACTATTTATAGGTTACGATTATAACTGACATTTATCACAGTTCATAAAACTATTATCAGAGATTTTTTCCCATACATAATCATTACTAAAAGAAACTATCATTAATATTTACCAAAAGAGTACAGTTTAATCCAAATTTTAGTTTCCTTGGTGGTTTTTCTGGATTATATTTCAAAATGATTTCTTTACGCAAAAATATGTTATGTATCTCCGTCAAAATCAAAATCAAAAACAACTGTCAACTTTTTAGACATTGAATTGAATAATCGTCTTTAGACAAAAAGTCGAATTATGATTGATTCATATGAAATGTTGTTTTGATTTTCTTAACACAACACAAAACATGTAAAAGTTTTGTTTGTTTTTAGATTTTAAATTTGTAATGCCCAATTGTGATAAAAAAAAGAAACCATGCGGCTAACTGCACTGTTTAATCGGAACTTTGAAAAAAAATACAATTGGTATGATTTTAATTAAGGCAAAAAAAAACGCGTGAATTCAAAATGAATCCGTACTGATTTTTCTTTACGATCGAATTTACACAACCAATACATGCAATAAGCAATAATAGCAATCAGAGAGTTTTTGGTTATAAATTAAACTTCGCGGCACAAACATATAATTTTTTTACTAAATTTGCACTAGTAAATTACGCTAATAAAAAAATTGATCTAATTAACTATTTTATTATACTATTTGATTTAATCAAAAATTTCACTACTTAAATTAATTAATAATCAAAACGTGAATTCAGTCAAAGAAAACCATTTTTTGCTGATATTCACGAGAGAATTTTCAAAATGCAACAAGAGATAAGAGAGCGAAATTTCGCGTTCTATTTATAGTCTAAAAAATGGTAGCATTAACTGGTAGCATATTTTACTGACTGAAACCCCATTAATGAATCTGTACAACTAAATTATGTTAAAAACAACATTGATTACAAAACGATGGTAGGAAATCTATATGGAAACAACACAATTACGAACTAATGATATTGTACAACTGTTTTATGCTAATTTTATAGCGATTAACGATTACAAACCGAATACAGAAAATTACATTGGGAAATAGCACACAACTGGGTTATGAAACCATTGCAGCTGACGACCACGGACCGAGTATCAGAGACTATGTTTAAAGGAAAACGAAAACAATTATGAAAGTCTCCGCCAATGCAAATCCGATGCGTGCGAGAAAGTAGTGCATCTCTACATCAGGGAATTACACAACTGCTTCGTTGATCACCAGACTACTTCGTTACAATGGGAACATAAGTCAATGGTCGACTATTTACTATGTTAGCTGCCTCCAGAATTACACTTCTCAACGTATGTTTTCGTTGGTGTTTTTCTTTTAATGTAGCGTATAAAACCTTTTTAACATTTTGCACCATTAGTTCCCATATTCCTCCTGTGCTGGGATCTGCTGGACAGTTAAACAGCCACTTAACACCAAATCCTGCAAATTCTCTTTGTAGGACGTTTGTATCAAGAAAATTAGGAACATTACCTAACTCTTTTTTGAGGCCGGCAAAATTTGTCCCATATTGTCGCTCCATATTCTCTTAGGTACTCCACGGATGTTAAAAAAATTTCTTAATGCCAAAATCTAAGCATCTGTTGAGTAATCATGAGCAATTTCTAAATGGAAAGCGCGAAACGTCATACACGTAAACAAGGCTATCCAACGTTTCTCAATTTTATTTCTTCCGACAGTGATTGTGACAGGACCAAAATAATCTAACCCAGTGTAGGTAAATGGTGGTTCATATGTAGCAAAACGATCTTTCGGCAACTGTCCCATTAACGGTTGTTGAGGTTTTGCATTTTTTATACTGGTAAATACCAGCTTTAATTGACTTCAATACTGCCCGCACACTTGGTACCCAAAATTTTTGACGAATTCTGCAAACGACTGTTTCTTGATTTTGGTGGTATAGAATCCTGTGATAGTATGTTATCATCAAACGAGTGACATAATGACCTGGAGGTAAAATTATTTTTCTTCTGGTCTGGATTGGTACGATTGAACAGACTTAAATCAGCCAATGACATCATTGGCTGATTTAAGTCTGGCCCTTTCATTAATAGTGAATTTAGAGAAATGTTATTGACTTCTGCCGCTGTGTCGAATACAATACGCATTTTTCCTGGCTTGTTACCAAGTACGTAGCATTTCGATTCTGGACTCTTCAGCTGATAATATGCAGGCGTTTCTATAAACAACGACATTTCATTCTTGTAGATATTCATATATTCGAGATCTTTAGTGAAGCTTTTGTCTAAATTTAATAATCAGGATTCAGCCATAAGAAAACTTTTAGGCATAACAATATCATCTTTTTCCACAGCAGACTTGAAACATAATGATCATTTTCAATCTAATTCATCTAATCTAGATTTTTCAAGATCAATTATTTTAGATTCTATGTTTGTAAGTTTATCTGTTTATTTATTGGACATGGACTGCATTTGAGTTATAACTGATTGCATAAATTGTTCCATCTCAATTGTTGCTTTTTCCGGCACTATTGTATTATCTTGATTAATACCTGATATATTTGAAGTTTCTTCAGAGTTATTAAATGTATCAGCACTTAATGTAGATGAAGTTGCAGGCTTAAATATATTATCCATCTCAAAATCATTAAACTTAGTTGGCATTTGAACGTTGTTCGACCGCTGGCTTTTTCTCGCACATTCCAACTTATCCTTTGACATATGCTTGAGCGTATATCTTGAAGTAAAATAATAAAAATTGTTGAATACGACAGGCTACCACTAAATAATTAAAACGCGGCTGATGTGAATTACACTTTGTGGCGAACATCAAAACTAAAATCATTTCTCAAAAAAATTTAAAATTTAGCAGGCGATGATTTCGTTAACTTTATTAAAAAAACAAAAACTATATTTTTATTATTCGGATTTTGTTTTTTCCAAATTGTTTATGTTCTTATTTTTCGTGTTAAATTAAAAATGTAATTCTTTAATAAATTATATTGCATCGCCTCGCCAATTTGATAAATAAAATAAGGCAAATTTTATGTAACTTGTGTAAACTATTTTGTATAAATACAATTAAACTCTGAAATGTTATTGTGTTTTGAGGGAATCTAATTTATATTCGTGCTACTTAATAATGGTTCAAGACCATTAGTGAATGTGGAAGCTACTGTACATGAAGAATTTTGAAATAAATTTAATTCATCATATGGTTGATACAACAAAATTTTTTCTGCTGCCTTTTGTGTTTACTTTACGTGAACAGTTAAATTGTTAAATCATAACCGAAGATTCAGCTTAATCAACACATTCAAAGTAACTCATTATATTGGATACAACATCTCGTATCATCATATTCATCTCCTGGAGAGTTCAACGCCACTAGCAGCCAGCCTCTATATTAAAATCTATCTCCACTCAACGCAGTATCATCCAAAACTTAAATTATTGTTTTATTATTCTAGATTTAATTACTTCAATTTTTTTCACAAGGTTAGAACGATACAAAATTGTAAAAAATATATTTTTATTTCGTTTTCTTTTCTGTCCTTTTTACCAATTAAAAAAGTACTTGCCCGATGCGAATTTGGTTTTTCCACCAGACGGCTCTGTATCAAGATTAGTTTATTTTCAATTATTTAAGTTTAATATACAGTTGACACTGCGTCAGTTTAAGTTTGTTTCATGCTTACTTCAAAATTACGGTTCATATTAACTATTACTGTTAACAAAAGCTTGTCAGCAGTTGAAGTATGAGAAACAGCAAATACAGCTCAATATAGCAAATTAAATCGAATGACAGAGATCAAATACCTCCAAAGATATTTCATTAAAATTTTAAACTGTACAATGTCAATCAGGATTATTCTGACCACTAAACTGTGTATACCTAACACAACAAATTTTATTATCTTTTTTCTATTCACTAGTATCTAGCTATACCTGCAATAAAATGTTCACCACTAATCAAAGTTTTCATACTAATAAAAAAATTTAGTTCAACACCACAAATTGTTTAAAGAATGTTTAAATCAAATTACAAGTCAACTATTTTTTTCTTTTAATTTATACAGTATAGTTGTTCCTATACACAATTCCCTTCCAGAGTACACAATATTTTCAAATTGTTAAATATTAAAAAAAATTGAGTCCGAAACGTCGTTTTGTTGTCTTTTAGAAATTTATAATCATAAAAAATAAGATTTATAACAAAAAGACATAAACAAAAAATTCAAGAATAATCATCTTAAGAATAAGAAAATAGCAGCCATACAGTCTACTCAGGTCAATTTCTTTTTCAAATTTTATTATTTATAATCATCATCAAATTTATAACAACAATATATTAAAGAAAAAAGTAAAGGGGAACGTGAACATTGCTGATATGATCGATTGAACAATGAGATGAAATTGAGAAATTTTTTGTAAAGAAATATGTGAAGAAATGCAATTAAAAGCAATAATTTTATTTAAGAAAAACTTATTTTTAACAATTATACGTCGTTTTTTTCAAAATATATAAATTTTTTGGAATAACGACACGTGATGAATATTATTTTGTTCCCTTTTTTAAACTGAGTTACTGGAATTTTAAAAAAATCGGTTGAAACTAATTCCAATTACTTTAATATGAAAATTTAAAATTAATTCACATGAAACCTTCCAGACAATTTGGCATATTTATTTCACGTCATGTTTTTTTTGCACAAATTTTTACGCGAGTAATTAATTCTATCATGAAAATTTTGAAATGTTTTCCACGGTGCAAGACAACAAAGAAATCAGAACTTTTCAAATATAAAATAGTTTCATGAACAATATATTACTTCGGTACTTCGGAAAGACCTAAGTATTACATTCATGAGCCAAAAGTGAAATTCTTAACCCCAATTTTTTTGGCATTTCTCGACGTTTTAGTACTGATTCTAAAAAAGCAAAAAAAAAACGTATGTCTGGCTGGCCGGCCGTCATTATCTACGAAATCTAGAAAACCGCTGGAGGGGTTTCAAAAATTTGTTTTCTAAAAATAGCTATACTCAATGGGCAGGTCCTAAAGGACGATGTGTTTGATAACTTTACCAGAAGTGTGTCAAAAAATCGTCAAGTGTGTCAAAACAAGGAAATATGCATATTTTTTGCTTAAAAAACGTTCATTTTAAGTGATAATGAGTAGAAACAAAGAATGTGGAGAAATCTTGATGGTCGGGATTGGTATGTGAGATCAAAAACTAGATTATTAAATTAGAAGTTTGTCAAAAAAATGTTGTTAAGTGTTTCAAAAGAAAGATTTTTATTTATTTTTTTACTCAATTTAGAAAAAATGAAACTAATTATATGTATGACATAAAATTTTATTATTATAGAGAATTAAAGTTTAACATGAGCATTTCAAAAAAAAGTTTCTTATTAACTTAGAAAAAACAAATTAATTATTTTTTAAGAATTCCTACTAAAGTAATAAAATAAAGAAGGTGAATTTTTGAAGGTAAATATAAATTTATAAATTACTTCGGTCTGAAAGACCTAAGTATTACATTCATGAGCCAAAAGTGAAATTCTTACCCCCTCTTTTTTGATTTCTCGACGTTTTAGGACCTACTGTTTCTAAAAAAGCAAAAAAAAAATGTATGTCTGTCTGCCGGCCGTCCGGCCGGCCGACATTACCTACGCTGCAGGGAAAACCGCTGGAGGGATTTCAAAAATTTTTTTTCTAAAAGATAGGTATACTCAAGGGACAGGTCCGAAAGGACGCTGTGTTGGATAACTGTACCGGGAGTGTGTCAAAAAATCATTAAGTGTGTCAAAAACAGCAAATTTTCATATTTTTGGCTTAAAAAACGTTCATTTTAAGTGATTACGAGTAGGAACATTGAATTTGGAGAAATCTTGATTGTCGGGATTGGTATGTGAGACCAAAATCTAGATTATTGCATCATAAGTTTGTCAAAAAAATGTTGTCAAGTGTGTCAAAAGAAAGATTTTTATTTATTTTTTACCCAATTTTTGGAAAAAATAAAATTGTTTGCTCGAAATGAAATTTTATTATTATTATTGAGAATTATGGCATTATAAGTTTGTCAAAAAATGTTGTCAAGTGTGTCAAAAGAAAGATTTTTATTTATTTTTTACCTAATTTTTTTAGAAAAAAATTAAATTAATAGTTTGTATGACATGATATTTTATTATTATTATAGAGAATTATGGCATTATAAGTTTGTCAAAAAAATAATGTCA